>JANHGL010004476.1:0-38978 GCA_024611195.1 Ceyx melanurus | reverse complement strand
TTTATGCTTTTGGAAGTCTAAGCAACAGGGTGTACCCGGTCCCGGCCTTTCGGGGCTTGCGGCCCCTTCTTGCCCCCCCCCCCCCCCCCCCCCCCCCCCGCCTCCCAGCAGTGAGTCTTCCCCCTGCTCCCTTTTCCCTCTAGAAATTCAGAATGCGAGCAGAGATGGGGCCAGATAAATGATTAGTTGTTTATGAATAGATCATTTATTAAATCCTGCTTGGCTAAAGTAATTCCTGCCAGCACGAAGGTACGACAAATTGGAAATGAATAATCTCCCCTGCAACTCGCAGGGGTGAGCTCCCTGCGCGCTCCGTTACTATATTTAGCAGAGATGCAGTAAATGCATTCCTACATGGAAACCACCCTCCCCAAAGATCACTTTTTGACCATCTCGACAACAAGCTGCTGGGAGAGGCAGTTTGTTGGCCCCTAGGTGTGTTGCTGGGGCTGGTTGTGCTGCAGGATGCTCATGGTGGGCACAGAGTTACTGTAAGCTGAAACCTGGGGTGCAGAGCTCAAGCCCACGAGCTGGGATAAATTAAATCTAACAGCTGCCACCGACTCGAACGGTCATTCCAGCTCTGGAGTTATCTAGTTACAAGCACGTTGCTCCTGCTTCATCCAATGCTGGACCTTAATATAACTTTTAAATCATTGTGAAATGAACTTTGCATTTAATTTCCTCGGAATGTGAAAAACTACATTGCTGTATCATGCCCTGGGATGGGGACAGAGACAGCTATTTATATCATTTCCAGCAATACACCCTATGAAACATAAAATAAACTGGAAAATCAATAATTATTATTAGAGTGTCTCTGGGTCCCTGGTGTGAGGGGCACTGAACATCCCCACTCCAGGATCTGGCCCCTGCTCAGAACATTTACAGCTGTGGTAACAACCATGTACCTTAGGAAGGAAAGGAAGCAACTGGGAAACTGAGGCAGAAATCTATTTCTAAATGGCACAGCAAAAAAATCTCTATCCTTACTTCCCAAGTTCCCTGGCAGGAAACAAGGTTGTCCCAGCATGATGAGAGCATCTCCACAGCAGTACAAGAGACACAGAGACACAGCAAAGCACCAAGGAGCTGATGGTTTGGGGACTGTTTCTAGAAATGGTATGAACATACTCAGATGATGCAACTGCGCCTTGGACCATTTTAGGGCAGGTTTTTGTGCTGTGCATCCCAGGTTTGGTTTTTCTGTCTCAGCATTGCCATCCTCAGGAGCCATTTGCCCTGCACCCATCCCCTGGGGGCAAGGGAAGGGAACAGGATATTGTGGCCCTTCTCACTGTAAGAACAAAACCCACTGGTACAATCCTCCTGACAGACAGACAACAGAGCCCATTGATGGGCAGGGAGGAAAGGAGACGTGGGGTGGGATGGGATGTGTCTGGGACAGCAATCAGCACTGGTCTGACTGCACTAATGCTTATCATGCTCCAAAAACACTGATCTATGCTTCTCACTCCTCCACTCAAGCACCTTTTGGGTAAAAGAAACCACCAGAGCAAAATCCCAAGGGAATTTCAAAGCTTTTGGCACTCACACATAGCTTTTAGATCAATCTTCTCTGTTTTGGAGGCAATACTGCAGGAAAACCCCACTAATCTTTTGCTTGTCCAACCAGAGCTGATGTCCTTGCTGCAGAAGAAGGATTGGGAGGGAGGTGAACTCAATGGTGGCGAGTCCATGTTCTTCCCTCCCACCTTCCCCCTCATCCCTGGTGCATCACAGAGCTGGCATTGCAATGGGTTGGGTGTGTGAGCCGCCCCTTTGCCTGCCTTTATTTTTAGTGCGTGCACAGAAGGCAGATAATGGCGATTGATGTGCTTTTTTTTTTCCTTCAGGTTTAGGTTTCCTGTCAGCTGAGCCACAGATAACCCATAAACACGAAGAACAAACAAACAATTAGCCTCCCTCGGACCCAGGCGCAGAGGCACTCCGCTAAGGTTTATAGCCCTTTTCCAGCTTTACTGCCAAGATAAATCTTTCACCACCCGCTGCCCAATCAACCCCAATACAAAGAAGTTTTTGTTGGCTTTGTGTTGTTTTGTTTTATTTTATTATTTTTTTACAGTAGAGTTATTTATTTATTATATTTAGGAAACGTTAAAACAAGGGTTGCAGACATATAGGTGGGGACAAACATGTGAATTATATATTGATCTGGAGGATGTGCTGGTTTAATTCTTCCTGGTGTGGGACCAGCTGAAAAGCAGAACAACCTCTGCTTCCCCTGAGCTGTGGTTTCCACCATTGCTGAACATTCATGTGCAGCATCCTTCAGCCCCACACGCAAGGCCCATTGTCTGCTTTATTACCCAGATTCATTTTTCAAACTGAAGGAAATTAAGATAAATCTGTTTGGGAGCTCGTTTGTTTTCCATCTGCATTTCTATTTACTCCCCCAGGCAGTTTTTTTGGTCACTGGGTGGAAATTCCCTTCATGGTATCACTGGTGCATCACCAGCATAAAAAGCTGATTCAGTTTTGGTGGTAAATTACCCATGGCCTTTTTCTTTCTTTTTTTTTTTTTTTTTTTCTCATATGACTGTGAATTTTGTCAAAACTTTGTATGGCAGTTTCATTTCGTGTCTTTATTGTCCGGCAAGGGAGAGCTGGGAGTGCTAAATTAATTTCCGTGGCGAGACCAATAAATTCAGCTCTCCTGCTATAAAAGATACATTAATTTTGCTACATTCCCTTTTTTAATAGTCACAAAGCCACCTGGACAAATACTGGTTGCACATAGAGAGCAGCCATAGACCTGGCCACGGAGACTGTCAGATAAAATAAATAAGTCAGATGCTAAGAAATGGTATATGCAGAAAAATTTCACTTCCTTTTGACTTTGGTGTTTAGCATTTTTTTTATGTGAGGTGAGGGAAAATGGTAGGGTCTAATAATCTCATCTACCTTAAAGACATGAAAAGGAGATGAAGAATATTCTCTGGGTTTTAAATATTTAGATTTTTTAAGGTTTAATGTCAAATATGTTGGTTTTGATAAACAGAACAAAGGAAGTATTAATCTCATGTACCATGCACTTGCACATGGAGCTCTATTCCTTCATTACAGTGTCACTGCCAGTGGACAGACCTGTGGACCATTTTAAATGGATTTTCTTAGGGACAAATAGAGATACCTAGGACTTGAACCCTGGTTTCTGCAGGAGTTCAAGGGTAACATTCTGTTGAACAGCACAAATTGACTGGAGATGTCTGCTAATATAACTGGAAGAACATTCCTATGATACCCATTGGCATAATAGCTCCTGAAAAAAGGTAAAATAGAAACCCAGCCAAGCCTGGGAATATCACTGGCTGGACTATAGAGAGAGCACAAGGAATCTGTGTTTGGCATGTGGCTTGGTCTTCCTGGGGCATTGTCTGCTGGGGGAAACTGATCACACCAACAATGGTGATTTAACCAGCAGTTGAAACTCACTGAACTGCAGACATATGCACTTGCTAGAGAGAAGATGCAGATAAGGCACCATTTGGTACTTGTCACATTTTGTGGCTGTGCAATCAGCCAGTTCTGGCCAGAATTAAGATGCAATTCTGTGTGGGAGGATCATCTATTAACAGGCTCATTGCAAAACCTTCCTTCTTCATGTTGGAAGTGGAAAGCAGCAAATCTCAGGCTAGTGGCTGCTCCAGGGACACGTCTCTCCAAGGTGACACAGCTCAGAGCTCTGGATTTGGAGGACGTTCTCAAAAAGTGCTAATTTTACCATTGCTTTTTGATCCTGGTTCTGTTCTGGAAAGTGGCTTGGTATCATATATTCAAAAGTCAATCAAAGATACATTGAACAACTTTTTGGATGAAAAATTGGATGGTTCTATAGTTCTTGAGTCTGAAAATCAAACCCAAAGTCCTCTGGAGGCTTGCAGAAGTGAGGACAGTCAGTGATGCCAAATGAGGTCTGAAAGAGCTCCATGTCCACAAGAAACCTGCTCACGGCAACGCATTCCCATTTCTTAGACGGATCTCTGTCCTGTGCTGTCTAGCCAGCTCATAGATTTCCTGCCAAATTCTCCTTGCTGTGCTATTACCTCATCCCTCTGACACACCACTTGTCCAATTTGACCATTTTTCCTGCCCTGTCTGGAGGGTGAACTCTCTGAGACAAGGATTTCACATTCACTGCAGCTCTGCATTGTCCCCTTGCTCAGCCCAAATACTGTCTGAATGGCTGAACCTAAGGTCTCTGCAGGGACTTTGGGGAATATTTTTCTGTGTCAGTCTCAGAATCATCGAATAGCTTGGGTTGGAAGGGACCTTTAAAGCTCATCTAGTCCAACCCCCTTGAAATGAGCAGGGACATCTTTAACTAGAGCAGGTTGCTCAGAGGCCTGTTCAGCCTCACTTGAAAAGTTGCCAGGGATGGGGCATCGACTGCCTCTCTGGGCAACCTGGGCCAGGGTCTCACCACCCTCTGCAAAAAATGTCTTCCTTCTATCTAATGTAAATTTCCCCTCTTTCAGTTTAAACCCATCACCCCTTGTCCTGTCACAGCAGGCCCTGTTAAAAAGTCTGTCCCCATCTTTGTGACGGGCCCCCTGAAGCACTGAAAGGCCCCGTTTTTGTGGCCTCCTCTGATCCTGCTCTGACAGGTCCCTGTCTCTGCTGTGCTGAGGTCTTAGCTGGTCTGGTGTAGGTGGGGTGAGGGAGGGAACACTGCCTGTGGTGTCAATTACAACGAGGAGAAAATCTATAGGACAAAAGGTTCCTTAAAGCTCATAATATGGTCCCATCACCGCCAAGAAGGAAACAAAGCAGGGAAGTTGAGAAAAAAACCTACAGACCCAGTAGCCTTTGTGTGACAGAGCAAACATCAGAGGCAGCTCATGTAAATCACCATGCAAATGAGGCTGGCAAAGCTTTAATGAGATCAAGCTACCACCAAGTTCCCAATGCAGCCCCAAGGCTAGAGAGGAGTATTTCACTCTACGTGAGCATCCGCAGCTCAGGCACAAACTGCACTTGCAAAGAACAGAATAAAAGGGGCAATTTAAGACAAGGGTGGTCATAAGTAGCAGATGAGAAAACACAATAAAAAAAGAAGATTTCTTACTCTGCAAGTGAATCCATTTACTTCAAAGGTACTACATTTCTTTGATACAATAGCATAACATTTTTATTGGGGACTAATTGAGCCAGTGGTATAATTACGACAGTAAATTAAGGCCTGAAGTATACTTTGAATTTAGGAATAATTTCGTAAATACTTCCTTATCAGTGGCATGTAGAAAAATGGTCAGACTGATTTAGAAAGGAGGAATCCTTACATATTGGCCATCTGAGGAAAATGATGAGCCTTCTCTCCACATAAAAATGAGTGGTACATTAACTGCTTAGACTGTAGCCCTTTTATTCATGGCTTGGTGCAATCAGTTTTACTAGTGGGTTAATAAAATTTAATTAATAGTTAAATAAGGCTTACAATCAAGTATACCCATTTTTGATTACTCTATCGTCCCGGTGTTTACATCAACGTGCAAAGCATAGGCCTAAATTGACCTGTGTCTCTGAGTGCTGATGTCTGCAAGCTAGAAATGGTTTGCAGATCCAGGTTCAAACGTGCCAGAAATGGGATGCCCTTTGCAGAGGTGCACGTACCTGCAGCTTCCAGCTCTCTGAGCACTCTTGGATCTCTGTGGTGAGATGGAGATCTTGTCTCTGCACCCAAAACACAACTGAGCATCACTATCCCCAAAGTCTTGTCCATTCCCAGGTACTCACCATTAAATGAGGCAGTGTGGGTGCAAGCAAAGGAGAAAAGCTGCATTGCCTTTGAGCCTCAGAAGAGAGGAAAGGGAGGACAGAAAAGCTCTTCATGGAAGGACAGGCGATATGTGGGTCCTTTGCCTTCAAGGCTGAAGCCAAGCTCTTTAAATCCCCCTGGTTTCTTCAATCTGCCTTTCCTTGTTGGTTCCAACCATGCCCATCAGAACCATCTACTGGTCAGGAAAATAAAAAGACAAACAGGAAAACAGTCAGAAATACTCTCAGTTGGTTTCCCTTTTTCCAATCACTATATAGATAATTACTGTCTAGGATATCCTCAGATTAATAAATCCAACTCCAGATCTTCCCCTGGAATTTATTTTTTTTTCCAGCTCAGTGAGAGTCTTGGTGTCTTACGTGTTGCAGGAAGCTTCAGCCACATGTATACCCAGCAGAAACTGGGCATTAGAAAGGAGAAAAGCCCTTGAATAATGTGTTTAATGCAGAAAATGCCATTGAACTGTTTTTTATGGAAGTGTATCCCTCAGAAACTGCTGACTTCTCTTTTATTATATTTAGCAATACAAATAGCTGAGGACTGTGTTTGGGCCCGTTGCAGATAAAGTGCTGGAAAGACAGTCATGGAGTGAAGGGACATTTATTTCTCTTATGGAGATCCGCACTGTGCTGTCACAGCTGGTGAATCTTATCTCCAAGGCTTTTCTTGGGAATAAAGCATTTAGCCTTTGTAGCTGGGTCTTGTTACAAGGAGCCGAAGAGAAGATTCAATTATGTGCCACGGCACAGGGAGAGGGAATGAGCAACAACCGAGTCCTGCTGCAGAGGGGAGAAAGTCAGGCAGTAATCACCGATTCCCTGAGCTGCACACTGGAGACCTGATTGACCGCAACAGCCCGAGCCCAGAGAGGAATAGAAAGATGAGAGCACAGAGTGCCCTCCAGGACCGATTTGATCCTGGGAATGGGTTGCCTGTAGATGTGCTGTCCTGTGCTATCGAGATCTCCCTAGTGTTTCTCCTTGGAAGGGTTTACAGAGAGAGAAATACTGCTCTCCCCAGAGATTCCCTTAGGAAACAAAAGCAAGAGCTCAGTGAACTTCTTTTCCTCAAGTAAGACAATGTAGAACAGTTTTTGAATTTATTATTGCAATTGCCACAGGAATTACTAATACCCTTGTTAGTCTCTCAAAACCGGTCAAGCCCCGGGTGTGATGCTGCAGGAGTGTAGCCCCTTAGGCAGTTTTACACTCTTGCAGAAGGACCTGATGATATTAAACCCTGGCCAGATTTGGCCAAATACGGTGCCAATCCCTTGCTGAGCTGGAAAACTGCTCGGAGGATGGTGTTCAAACCAAGCTGCCAGGATGCCCCATGCCCTGCTGAACCTCACCTCCATGTCCAGGCAGCCACAGGCAGATCCAAGAGCAGGACAACCTGCTGGGCTTTCTTCAAAGCCTCATTTATCTCTCGTGAAAGTACATGGCGTTTCAAATGTTTTGCCTTGATTAACGATGCTAATTAAGCTAATGGACTTGAGTAATTTTACAAATTATATTTTTGTGTAATTTTGTTTTTGCTGTGCAGTAGCCAGAACTTACTGCCCTGTCAGCTTCTCTCCGTCATGTTCAACATTATGCACAGACATCATCTTTAAGGTCATATAAATAAACAAATCAAGAAAGCTCTTCATGTTTATCTCAGGCCTCCCTCTGTGTCCCGCTTCACATTCCCAGGCTGTGACATGAAGCAGATTTCAAAAACAGGTAGTGGAGTCACCAAAAGCAATATCCTAGCAGAAGAAAAGATTGGATTTGGGGGTCAGGAGGTTGGACTGAGTTTCTGGAAACTCAGCTCCTCATCCCAATTCTACTATGAGTTTCCTGGGGATCATGAGGGAGATACTGTGTTATGCATCAGTAAATTGGATCAACTAGGCAGGCTGTTGGTTTGCTGGGGCAGAGGGTGCAAACAAATTGTGTGTGTAATACACACCAAATTTTGGACTTGATGATATTAGGGTCTTTTCCAACCTAAATGAGTCTATGATTCTATAAGACAAGTGTAGATGTGTAAGAGAGAGAGATGCTGAGCTAAATTTAGGCCCCAAAGGTGATGTTGTAATCCTAACTGAATACCCAAGCTACAGATGCTGTAGATTAGGTGGTGTTGCAAGGAGAAGCTATTTGTAGGTCACAAATGCTCCATGCACATCTAGGAGTAAGAGGTGAGAACTGGGCAGGCAGTTTCCTGGGTGCAGTATTGGACACGCTGAGGAGGCTTTAAGAACCTTGTCAGTTTTATGTAGTGCCTGAATCCCCACAGGAGGAATTTGTGGGTCTTTATTTGTTTACAGGACACCATCAACCAGAGAGCCATGTAACTACTGACCATGTAATTACACTGTAAGGCAAGTTCTACATGTTGACAGTGTAAATAAAATACCAGGTTATTTTTTCTCCTCTACAAGGGAGAGGGTTATCGTGAGAGCTTTGTGGCTGCAAATTATGTAGTAATTATGGCTTCAGTAACCAGGCAGCTTCCAATATCATTACCTAGTGACTGCCAGGAACAGGAGACTTGTTATGTTCTGGGGCTATGTGAATCATGGGCACTGGAGACTGACCTGGCAGCTCCAAGCACCATTCCTACCAGTTAATTTCCAGTTTTGTCCAGTGCAGTTCCAAGCACCTCAAAGGATGGCTTCCATCACCAGCCCTGGGAGATAGTTCTGCCTATCAATGGGGAGAAATGCTGAACTTCATCTTTGTAGCCCTGGTTGGTTTTATGCCCCATACTCCTCAACAGCATAGGTTGCTAACAACCACTCTGGCCCCTGGTTTCAACCTCCTGAGAGTGCCTTAATCTGATGGCTTTGAAGGAAACATAAAAAGGAGCCAAAAGCAAGCAAATCTCTGTCCAGTCTTACTCAGCATCCTGCTGAAGCACTAATTGCATATATAGAGTTACAGCTCAGCTGATAGCACTGGGCACTATCTGTAAGTCTAAATCTTGGCCAAACTTGCATCTATGTCTAATCCCTCATGCTGAGCATGCTTGTGAGAAATGGCACACCTGGCAAAAGAGAAGGCTGTGTGTGTGAGAAAAAGAAATTAATAATGATCTGAAGAGTTTCACATACTTTAGGTTTTGCACTTCAACTGAAACAGCATTTGATTACTTTTGTGTTTAGTGAACTCAGAAACCAGCTCAATGGGTCTACAGATAAATAGCTAAAAGGGATCAGGGTGTATGTCCTGCTCTATGTGAGGACTGTGGAAGGAGGCAGGAATTAAGGCTTTGCCTGAACTGCAGCAAGTTGCACTATGGGATGGAGCCTTTATTCCTTGGAGGACCCGGTCCTCTTCCCAAGGGAGCTGCTCAAGGCCAGCACAGCAGCTGGGGGACCGTGGGGATTATGGGGTGTCCAGATTTCACACCTATGTGATGAAACAGGTCTCTCCCTTGGCAGATGGGCCACAGCTGGGTCTCTGCTGAAGCTGAATGGGTTGTGCCTGCACTACTGCCCTGGGGCATCACACAACATCAGACCTATTTCCTGAGTATGTGTCACTTTTATGAGCAAAGCCACATACTTTTCCTTAAACTCTACAGCCCTTTAATTCAGTTTTTAATTAATATTCCTTATCATGCTTGGTGTGTTTCTGCTGCACTTCAGAAACTGTCTCTTGTGGTTAATTTAACACCTGCAAATTCCCAGAGCTGTTAACCTAAATCTAGTGGATAAAGTCTTTGCCATACATTTAAAAGATCACAAGGTCAAGTCTACCTGGGGCTGAGCTTTTGTTACCAAGCACACAGGGTATCTATTTTGCTTCCTCTATATGATAGACCACTGTAGGCTTATTCATCATCATTATCAGAGACAATCTGCAGTTGTCTGAGATGTTATGCAACAAAACAAAATCTCAGAAGTGAGTACTTCCGGGAATATTTCTTTACCATCCCCTTCTTGAGAAGGATAAATATTGATTCAGAGACTTTGGGTACATCGATTATCCTTTTAGGGAAAGCACGATGGTATTAATAAATCTTGGAATTTTGCTCTTCATATTTCTGAAAGACCGACTTCTCAGCACGGTCACTTGCTGAATAAGATGAGGGTCTCTTTTATTTGTGTTGGGTTTTTCCCCTCTAACATCACAGTGCCAGCTCTGTGGAAATGAATGAGAACCTTTTGCTGCCGCTGCAGGAAGTCGCCTATCCCCCTAAGCACATGGACAATGTAGAAAGGGTCACTAATCTTAGCTCATAAACCTCTATCAAGTGACAAGCTATTACTTCCCTGGCCTGTAAGAACCAAGGTTTGATTGCCCTTTTTCTTAAAAATGGAGGGGAAAAGAAAATCCTGGAGGGGTAAACCAAGGCCAAACATTTCAGATGGTTTTGGATCAGAAGTGAAGAAAATTTCAGCATCCAAGCTCACTGTTCATCACAAATTTCTAGCCATCCAGAGAACGGTTTATCTGGTTGTCTCAGAAGATCTCATCTGCCCTGTAATTGACTACATAGATTCAACATTGCTGGTAAACTGAGAGGAGGAACTGTGAGCTCCCATCACGGACCAGAGGAGTGATCTCCTGATCTCCTGTCTGTGAAATGTCAAATCAATGTGCATGAGACCATAGCTGGGCCAGAGATCCATCACGCTTACAAGCTCTTTGGCAAAAACCCAACACAACGTCTCAAAACCCAACTCCTTCCACCTTCCCCGAGGGTATGGAAGGTAAGATGATGGGTCAAAAGGGTCAGGGGGAGGCTCTGACATCTCCTGGCAATGTCCCTAAAGGAGTGGCTGTTTTATATTGCATGAGGAGCAAGCAGAACAACCATCACAATGGCAAATCATGCTGCTCTCCATGAGCTTAAAGGAAATCTTTTGGAGGACATCTGTGACCCTGAAAGATCAATGGCAGGTCAGATACCTCTCAGAAACACATATGATATTGGCACCCTCCTGGCACAGTGCTCCAAGAAGAGCCTCCCTGCATCAGCTCCTCCTGCAGATGAGGCAGGTAATTTGGACCCATAAATAATGGATTGTGGGGAACTCGTCGGAGGACTGCACTGGCAGTTCATTCTTATCAGTGTTCCTCAGGACTTTGCTCCCTGTCAATAGCACTCTATTTGAGGTGGCAAGGGGCATTACAATACAGCTGTAATTGCAGTCCTCTCATTTTGGGGGCTCCTCAGCAGTTGTAAATGTGCGTTTAAGTCACGGGAATTGCTCTGATGTGCAGCCAATGAGGATCTGGGCTTTGGTTTCAAAGGCAACCACTTATAATTTGCTTCAATCATTTTCCTGCAGGGAAGCAAACGTGGCAAACTATTGTCATGCAGGTGAGAAGAAACAAACAGTATTTTCCTCATTTCTGAAGAGACTTAATGGTGTTGGTTTATAGCAAGAGCACCTATACTCCCTGAGTTATGAGGTACAGCCCGATGCAAACTGTACCACTTTCCCCTCAGAGCACAAAGCATGGTTCCCTGCTTGTGTTTTCTCAAGTATATGTGGCACATCACCTTCAAAAAGAAAGCAAACAGGAGAAATTTCACAGTGTGCTGGGGAAATGGGAAAAAGGTGTTGCCAGGACATAATTCAGACCCATCTCCTCTCGTCCACCAGAAACCTGCTTGGATGCCAGGGTTTAATGTGATGTAGGAGTGGTACATGATGTGTCCCCAAGCACTTTCTGCTCAGAAAAACCCTTTATTTGCAACCTGTCAGTGCTGGGGCCAGGCTGACAGACGGGGGTGACTCTACCTGATGCCACCATGCCCATTATAATGGGAAGATGCTACACAGACAATAGTTCACCCCCCAGGAATGCAACTGTCCTTCCGCAGAGCTTGTTCCTTCCCTTCCTCGGTGAGGAAGGAAACCTGAGAGCACTTTCTGGTGAGAGCACCTAGCTTGACAGGCTCATAAATATCACACTGCGTACCCTTTTCTTTCTGTCCTTTGAAAGAAAAGACTGACACTAAGAAAGCATTTGATCACATTGGATTTGTGCCATTTTGTGGCTTACTTGAATGAGCTGATGGGGAGAGCTGGGAGCAGCAGAGACTGGGGGAATTTCACAGCTGCAATGGGGCTGTCAGTGGACAGAAAGGGCACGCGGGACCTGCACATGTGGCTCCATTGGTCAGGTCAGCTGAAACCAGTTCTGTTGCCCTTTAGGGAGCTGAAGGCAGAAGGGAGAAGAGCAGGGCTAGGTGCTGAAAATGCCTCTCTTTGGAGATCTCAGTGCTGGTGCATATGGTTCCTGGGTCATGTTTTCTGGTGACTTAAAGTGAAGGAGGATGAGGAAGAGGAGTGCAGAGTGTTTCAGGCCACCTCATTGTATTTAGACAAAGCAGTGTGGGCCTTCTCCAGCAACACCTAAGGTCATTGTTATACATGGAATGCAACGTGATGGATTTTGCCCCAATGGCCCTGGGCATTTGGTGTCTCTGACCCATATTTTGCATGTCCAGCCCCATTTTCCCTCACTGTGCATTTGTGCCTGAGAGGGATGAATACAGAAACAGCTCAGCATTGGCAAATAGTAAAAGGTTGGCTTTTTAAAACAAAGCCAGATCAGTTCTAATAATGAAACTAAATGCTTTATCTAATTTCTTCTCATTTTCATAGTTTGTGGCTGTAAATTTTAGCTCACGACTCAATCTCTAGTTGGGACAGATTGGCCTTTTGAAAGCCATTTCTTGCTCTCACTTCAGACCTCTGGTTTGCCCTAAGATATGGGCTCTTAGTGTGCAAATGCAGTGTAAATTTATAGTGCCATGTAGAAGAGAATGAGTCTTTATACCAGGTCCTTGGATTTTTTACAGCTCCTATGAATAAAATACAAAGAGACTTGAAAGGGTTTATTAAATAAGAAGGTGGGTGTCTTGAGAATGATCAGTTGTAGGCATTGTACTACTGTTGCGAATTGTTGGGTTTAAAACCTTTGGGGCAATCTATAGTTGATCCATATGATAAAATCTTTGTAGGCTTCAGGGAGCTCTGACAGTTTACACCAGCTGGGGATCTGTCCTGCATTTCCAATGAGGATTAACAAGGCAGGGCATTTTTGGCCGTATTTTGGCAAGGGAATGTCCTCTAACAACCCAAGAGAGAAGGAAAATCAATTTTTGCATGGCTAATTGCTTGGTGTGTGAGTGCAGCATCACAGCTCCACTCTGCTGGTTCTGCTTCTCATGTGGGGCTGGGAAAGGGTCTGTGCACAGGAGCCCCAGCATATGCCAACAATGAGCCATCACCAACCACCCTAGGAGCTTGGGATGCAACTGGTCTTTCTGTCCTTTCAAAAGGTCCAGAGTCTGTCTTGTCTCCTTCCCAAGTGAGAGCAACTCCATCCACGGAGCTGATTATGTGGGACAAAGCCTCATCCTTGGCATAAACCCAAGGGTTAGCCCTGGCAGTCCATTTATTTGTTGCCTGCACTGTGGTGTAGCTTCCAGCGTGCTGGTTTCTCCTTTGACTTCTTTTTCTAAAGGGTTTTTTTAAACAGTTGTTTCAAAATAATGCGGCAAGAAAAGTATATTTCTCCTATCTTTCTCAACCAATATTGCTAATTGGAATAAATTTAATTCTCCCAGCACCAATCTGGTGCTGAACCTTTGGAACCAAACATCTTCCCCCCACATCCCTATTGGTGCAGTGCAGCACCAAATACATTCTGGAAGCTCAGTGTGGGGCTGAACATCCCTCCCAGCACATCCCTGCAACCCAGCATGGAATGGGATGCAGCAGATCTCCCTGCTGCCCCCCTGGCTCGCTGGGTGCTGCAGGACTGCATGCCAATGAGAGCCTCTGTCTCCTCCAGCTCAGAGCACAGAGCAGCTTTTAATTACCCACGGAAGGAGAGAGCTCCACGGCCATCCCATACTAATGATGATCGAGCCTCCACTCTGTATGTGCATGTGGGTATATATGGAGAGAGGGGAGACAGAAAGGAATATATGCATATATTGCATAGATATATAAACACACATCTAAAAACACATATGTCTATATATAAATGTACCCACCCAGGCATAAATAAGAAATCTGTTGGCTGCTTTGTCTGACAAGGCAATGATCCAGTCACACCACACAAAGAAGTAACAACAGTAAATCATTTTGATAATTTTGTCTCTTTTTTTTTGCCACCAAAAAGTACTTTTTATTTCTAGATGTGGAAATACCATCCAGACTTCTCTGACACACCACAGACTCATCCCTCCCCCCATCCCCTTTTTTTTTATTATTATTATTTATTAAGGAAACTGAAGAATTGAAGGATAAATTTTTTCAAACGTGGCACCATAATTGACAGAATCACATCTTACATGCAGGATTACTCTTCTCTCTTGCTAGGGAAATCCCAAACTAAGCTCTTCCTTATGGTGTTTACCTTCCTGTCCACATATGCTTGGTTGTTTTTCTTTTTTGTGTTTTTCACATTTTCACTTGCTAAATATATCACAGCACATCATTTACTTTGCTCTGTAGCTTGAAGACCTCTGCATGCCTTTCTTTCCTCACAAAATGAATTGCTGGCACAAATATTTAAATATAAAAAGAATACCATCATGCAGTATACAAGCAATTTGTTATCACAGTCTGCAAACAAGGTAGAGAGGGGAATATGCTAAAGTAAATTTTATGTATAGCTACTGTGTAAATTTACCTATTTCCCAAGAGTGGTATTGTCACTATTAATCGTAATAGCGTTTCTAATATGGCATATTTCCAATATTTCCTCCTTAATTAGGATTCTGATCATACAACTCCGTTTCATTCCTGTTGTGCCTCCCCTTGGCTTTCTGAAACCTGCTCGGCTCTTGTGCAAAGGGTCACGGCTGGCAGCACGGGGGAGGAGAATGCAGGGGCACCCCTGCCCATGGGCACCTGCTGGAGCCCCTGCACGCTCTGCGTCCACCACATCATCCAAGGGCACCCGGCGTGTCCTTCACACCCCTTCTGCATGTGAAGCCTCCGCGCAGCTCTGCCCTTGCAGAATCCAGCCCCTGCTTCTCATGACAGGCAACCGAGCCGGAGATTTCCACCAGCTGGAGGGCCAGGAGATTGTTAGGAGAGCGATACTAGAGTGAGGTAGGAAGAGTAAGAGGAACAACATCATTTCCAAGCAGGCTCGGCTGTGTGGAGTGTCCTTGACTGTGCCTGCGAAGGGTTTCTGACAGCCCGCTGATGTGTGGCAGCCATTCCCACGGGTAGGAGCCTGGGGAGCCCTGCTCCAGGTGAGCTCCGCAGGGCAGAGGTGCGAGCACTGTGTTTGCATGAGCCATCCACCTGAATGATGAGCTAATTACTCTGTTTAACCACTTTAAAGGGCAGTTTCCCCATTTATATACACGTGGGCTGTCCTTACCTCTGCCTAAACCCTGCTGCTGGGACTCCTGAAAGACCCCGATGCCCTCACTTTGGTCTGGGCTGTTTCAAACACACATTATCAGAAGCACAGAGAAAAAGTAGCTCTGCACACAGGGCATGCACAGCACACAGGACAGGCACAGCACACGCGGTCCTGCTGCCTGCGTCAGGCATAGGATGCTGATGCTGTGCCAGCTTTTTCATGGGAAGTGCAAGCAGATCAATAAGCCCCAGATGAAAAGAGAGGCAAGGGAAGCCAGTAAATAGCTGTGGTAGCATTGAAACAGTTAAAACAAACAAACAAAACCAAATAATATCTCTCTGGTTTTGTTTAAAAGCTGAAGTCGATGTTATAGGGAACCTTCATATATTCTCTTGGTGGGAGTGTGATTTTTTTTGCAGTAAGCTTGGTGAGCTCCTGCTCTGCAGTCTCGAGCAAGACCTTTAACCTCCTCTACCTCTGCCTCCTCAAGCACAAAGGAAGAACATCAGCCTATCCTGCCTTAGTAAAATGCTCCAAATGCCATGGAAGAGGTGTATAAAACAGCATCGTGTATCCCCGTGAGATGAGAAGGGTAGGGCAGGAAATCTTCACACATCATGGATCAGGAGAGCTCCTCTGTCTTCAGTGGAGCATCATCAGTTTGTCTCTTATTCTGTTTTATGCGTCCTTGGAAAGGGCAGAAAATGGGTCATTCCCAGCTAGGCTTGAACCAGCTCAGCCAGAACTGGGGCTATTCCAGCAGTTCCAGTATTAACCCTCCAGGGTTATAACCTGTCCTTAGAAAAGAGCTAGTGCAGATTATCCTCTTCTTTTTCACCCCTGAGAACTGCAGAAATGGAACAATTTAGAAGGCACCAAAAATAACCAGCAGTCTTTTCAAATGCCCAGAAGAAATAGAATATTCAGGGTCCAGAAAATAAACAGACCAGTGTTTCTATGACCCTTCCCAGCCTCTCCTGGTCTGAGTTCCCCATTATGCAGTAAATAAATAGATATCTGTTATATGGCTATTTTTTTTTTAATAAAAACACTTCGAAGTGCTTTGCTTTTCCTTAATTAAAAACACATCAAGCCATGGATAAAGCATTGTGAAATGGCTTGTTGTGGCATTGCCTTTTACAGCTGGCAAGCAAATTTCTAATAAAATGGGTTTTGAAAGGAATATTGCCTTCATTCAAATCTCCTATAAAAACTACCCATCCATTAATTCCAATTAATGACACTACAGCATTTCCACTAACACTGGTAGTAATTCTTGGCTAATGGATGATTTTCAACAAAATCAGAATCAATGTAAGTTTGGACAAGACCCTTGCAGAATTAATTTACTGCCCCAATGATAGTTGAACCAGAGCACAGTGGGCTCCTCAAGAATATAAATCATGGTGTTTTGAAATAGTTTCTCAACATCCTTGTACACAGCCTGTGCTAGGAGTTTCCTGTGGGCTTTACAGAGAGAATAAAACATCCTCTGCTGCTTGATCCTGCAGGTCCAACACATAAAAACTACCTTAATGCAAAACAACAGGTACCTTTGATGGAAGGACCCTGGGTGTAGGGGTTGAAAGGCAGAATAAAAGTTAGAAAGGAAAAAACCTGTCCCTAGTTGACTTCGAATGGGAGAAAAACAGCCCAGTCCCCTCTCTGCTCCATAGCTCACCTGTCCTAATTCCAACAAGACCCTGAATCTCCTGTCCTCTCTGTTGGGTCTAGGAGTGCTCCCTCTTAGCTGGTTTGCAGGCCTCCACCAACACCCAGGCAAGAGATCTTGTTCTCCCAATCAAAAAACAACCCAAAGAAAGCTGCAAGGAGAACAGAGAGAGAAAAAAAAAAAAAAAAAAAAAAAAAAAGGCCCTCAAAACCAGTGAAAAATAAAGCTGTGACCAGTCCATCCAGAAAGAGGGGAGGGAATTCTATTTGTAAGAAAGTCAGGGAGGGCAGCTGGGCAGCCTCCAGTGTCAGGCAGGGGTGGGGAAGGGGGGAGTGGGGAGATAAAAAACAGGGCAGAAATGTTATACCTGATTAAGGGAGTTGCTAGAAGGGGCTCTGAATGGGCCATGTGTCTTTTTGCTCCTTCAGTTGTATTTAATTTTTTTTATGCATATCTATATATATATATGCCTACAGATATATCCGTATGAAATCTGCAATGTTTGCTGTTCAATCACCAAAAAGGAAGAGGAGAGGCAATTACACACTGAACTGGTCAGGAAATGTTGAGTAAAAATGAAATTTCTGTCTGATAACTTCTAATGAAAACTGAGGAGCAGAGCACACGAGACATTTTGATGGGAACTGCACATGAATAAGAAGAAAGGAGAGAAAAAATTCACTCTGGTCTTAATAAGGTGTCAACTGGTGTTGGGAAGGGTTAAATCGTTTCTTCCTCCTCCTAAAGGACTTTAATTAACATCTAATGATGTTGCTTAATCTATGCATCTCTGCCTACCCACTGGATGCTCTTTTGTCCTTTTGGAGAAAGAGTGGTAAAACTTAAATTGTTGACCTTGAAAAGCAATCATTCTGCAATCACCTCATTGGAAGGGCTAACGGCATCTCTGGGAGCTCCACATAAACAGCAAAAAGGGTGGAGAGCAGTAAAATCAGGATGGGTTTGGAGCAGGTAACCCCCTTTCCCCCTTTTATGTATCATTAGTTTTACATCCTTTCCAGTGACCTTACTACAAATAGAAACCTTTGAGTGTATGAGCAGAAGAAAGTGGAATTGAGATGAAACTAGTTATTTACACCAGCATTTCTGGGATGCACTAATTTACTCCTGTTCACCAAAATGTGTCCATCACCAGAGCACGAAGAGCAGTAGCAAGGCAGCCCCTGCATTGAAACCCTATTGTCAGTGTGTCAGGATGGCCCACGCCCTTGAAACCACCCAAAATGTTGAGCATGTCCAATGCCTGCTTCTCTCCGGATAAAATAATTCCCACTGTCCACCTGGAAAAAGACCAAAGAAATGCCTGATGGGATGACAGCATCAAGGCAAATACTCAGATCTTTTCCTAAGCCCATTGACCAACGCTGGCTACTTCCAGGCCAGTGGACAGTGAAAATGATCTTATTGGCAAGAGGCTCGGAGTGGCCTGGGATCGAAGGCTTAAGAACAGAAAGGGAGGTTATTTATGCTTTACTTCATGTATCAATACTGTGAGGAAAATGCAGAGAGCAGCAACATGGGAGATTTCTGAAAGAGAAAAGACACAAAGGGGAGCTGGGGGATCACTACTGTAATTCTTTTTGTTTTGGTTTGGTTTGGTTTTTTTTCCCCCCAAAGCATTCATTTTCTAATGATTCAGCCGGGCAATTCAAGTCAACTCCCCTTTTGTATTGTGGATTTAGGTAGAAAACCCAAAGGGTGTTTATTTTACAATGTATTACAGAGAAACGGCATTAGCAGCCAGAAGTACAAGGATCACGAGAGATGGGGCATTAGCCTCTCTCCCAGCAGCGCTCCAGGGCTCGCCTGGGTCCCAGCATCAGCATCCTAGACAACCACTAGACAAGAAGGCGACTTAATAGAAGCAGTTTTCAAATCACAGAGCCCTGTAACCTGTCATTTTCTGAATGGCTTTATTATAGCTTTCCATGCCTGAAAAAAATAACCCAAACCCCAAGCCAGGTTCATCCTTGGCCAGGTTAAAGGGATGGCGGGGTTTCCCGGCGGACGGTACCGCCGTGCTGTGCAAATGCTGGCAGCAGAAGGAAACGCTGTTTCAAGTGATAATAAGGATCATTAATGAAAGGAGCTACACGTGCTCGGTTGCAGCAGTGTGTCTAAACTGCAAGCTCAGACAGCCCGTTGGAAATCCTCACATCGGCCCTAGAGTGGCTCAGGTTCTCATGCTGGGGGTTGTGGGGTGCAGAGCATCACCCCACGCAGTTCTGTTCTCAATCTGTTCTCAAACCGGGTCTGTACGTTGCATTTGGAAAAGTTATTTCCAACCATCTCTCAGTGGAAAGTGTGCTTAACACTGAGCCATTCAATAAGACTTAAGCACTTACCCAAAGCTAAGCATGTGCTTAAGTATTCACCTGGTTAAGGACTCTTTCCTGAACCGGGAATGAGATGTGGTGTTTTTTAAACTGATTGATATATTTGGACTAAGTCAGTATTAATGATCATGTAAATTAAAATCTGGAAGACATCCAACTTTTTAAAAGCTTCATCTGACACTGCAGCTCCTAGCAAATCGACTTTGTGTTCCAAAGATACCTACATGGAAATGTGTTTTTTCACTCACCAAGATTTCTGGGCACAGGATGCCTTTGAAAGAAGCCCCAGTAATCATGGTGACAAGGGTCATCTGATGATAAGACCAATTTGGGATAAATATTGTTCGAAATAACCCAAGCATGCCCATCTTTAATAAGTGATATTTAAAATGTTAATAATTGGATGCACGGGTGTTCTTTGCATTGTTTGCTTACTCCTCACAATGGGATGAGCCAGGGTGCACAAGGAGGTGAGATCTGCTCCTAGTGTGTGGCAAGAAAACAGAGCTGGGGAAAACAATACTGATGTAAAGAAAGACCTACAATTCTATGTGCCATGTTAATTCTCTGTGAAAATTAATGCTGTTAGGTTTTTCCCTCACTGATTTCCATTTGTTACTGATCCAGGGAATCTTGGTGTTCCAGAAATCAACTCATTGCATTAGTCAGGGTTTGTTGATCAACCCTAGTGAAGGACACACAACTGCCTTTATGTCTCACAGCATCTGCAGGTTAATTCACCTTAATAACATCCTAAGAGCAAAATGGGACTTTGCACCTTTTGTCCTGCCACTGCACCAGGGAAATTAATGCTACTAGGGATTAACCAGTTCAAAACTCCAGTTTACTGGTGACTGGGTATGTGCAGACTCCACCTTTCATGCAGTCAATGTGCTGTTTGCATGGACAGTAGCATGATGTTTATGGTGTGATTTATTTTCCTAAAAGGGCAGGAGAAGTGGTGACTAATGGGGATGAATGGGCTTGGATAAACAAACAGACAAACAGACAGCTATCATGTGCCATCTCAAATGAGAAGGTGGGATCTGCTCAGGGCTGGAGGGTTCAGGGGATGTATCAGGAGAGCAGACACACAAGGCTGGCAGGAGGTGGAGAGAGGCACAAGAAAACACCACAGCCCTGTGAGGCCTCATGCTGGAAATTACAATGGTCACCCCAGAGACAGCAAGATGTGAGGGTTTGGAGCAATCCACACTTTTCCTTCATTGTATCTGCTGGCTCCACCAAAAGCCTGGACTGCCCACCAGCTATTTCCCCTTCCCTGGGCAGCACCACATCCACATGCCAGGGCATTGCAGCCAAGGGCATATGAAAACCCCAGATACATCCCCTAGTGCTGGTACTTTTTACATCATCTCTGTCCTTCAGTGATGTCCCCTTGGCTCCATCTAAAGCCATTCCAAAGGAGAGATCCTGGGGCTGCTGCATATACTAATCTTGTAAACGTTACTCATTTTTGCCCAGGCTATCAGAGTAAAATGTCTCTACAGTGCAGTACATTTATTAAAGTCCTAATGGAATTAGAGTCCTCCCACCAAAAAGCCAGATGGTTGGTGTTTTTATGTTATTAGTTAATGCAATTTAGTATTAAAGTTTTGAGTTAAAAACAGTGTGTGTTGTTTTCTCTACACCTGCTTATGTTCTGCCAGGAAGATGAAGTTATGTTTAAATAGGGCCTTTCCTTTATTAACGAAGTCAATTAAAAGAATGACCCAAACGAAGGGGATATTATTCATAAACAATCCCCTTTTATTACTGCAGGCAGTGCTGACTCCAGGAGCTGCAACGCTGAGCGTGCACTGGAAAAAAGGCTTCCAATGTCCGTCATGTTTAACAGCCACTGAGAATCAGGAGGGGAAACAAAACCAGCAGAAACTCGCAGGAGATTTCATATTTTTATCTCCAGAAAATGTCTTTTTCACAGTGATTGGCAGCTGCCTGCAGTGTGTGTGGGTTTGAGGAGGGATGTCCTTGGGCGCAGAGCACTCTGAGGGCTGCACGGATCGCTCGCTCCTCATCTTTCCTTTCCAAACCCCATCACATATGGAGCAAAGGCAACTCCAAAAGGCTCTTTCTCAGGCAGGCAAAAGGCTTGATCATGCACGGTGCCATTTTCCTCATTTTATTCTCATTTTTCCTTCTTCATTGTATAGGTGTCTTTTAGAATATAACAGCAAGGACAGGTCCCTCAGCAATTTCACACAGTATTGTGAATGGCAAGGTATTGTGGTGTTGTGGTGTCAGGTCTTAGGCTGGACTTGACGATCTCAAAGGTCTATTCCAGCCTCAACAATAATTCTGTGTATAATTCTGTGTATTTCTGAGCATACTGGGCTGCCCTGGTGCCAACAAAGAGATGATTTAAAGTGGAAGCAGGACCTTGGGTGGGCAGAGCCCAGGGACAGCCTCGGGCCCCAGCCACAGGCTGCACGGGGACTGCAGCCCAGGCTGCTCTGGCCACTGTGGGCAATGCCTCTGCCCTTCAGGTCTCTCTCATCTAATTGCCCACGCTGGGGCTGCAGTCTTATGTAAAACCGCTGTAATTTTCCAGTAGGCTCCTTCATAGCAACCCCAGTTCTTTTTCTTAGCGTGCTGTCATTATTGACCTTTCACATTTAGGATTAGGCAGAAAGGAAGATAAAATCTTCTTTCAACTCAGACAGATTTTAATTCTCTTTTTACTACATCATGTCTCTCTTTTATTTCTTTTTATTTTTTCTTTTTCTTTTTCATTTTCTCCCTTTCCCTTTCCCTTCTTTTCCTTTTCTTTTTTCTTGAAATATGCATCTCTTCAAGAACCATCCAAGCAGCAGCAATGCCATCAAGCAAATTCTCTCAGCAGTCTTCACAGTTGCTCTGGGATGCAAAATTGTGAAATACCCAGAGCTTTACACTGGAAATATTACCATAGCATTTACAGACAGACACTGCCAAGATTGCTGGGCCACATTTTGGCTGACATACTCTCTAACCTGACTAAAGCCACTAAAGAAAAGTCAAATTAAATCAGTGGGGCTCTGAGCTGTAACTTGGTTGCTGTTTCCTGCATATTAACATTGTTTCTAAACCTTTAAAGCTCACCTAGTCCAACCCCTTGCAGGGAGCAGGGACATCTGCAACCAGAGCCCTGGCCAACCTCACCTGGGATGGTGCCAGGGATGGGGCAGCGACCACCTCTCTGGGCAACCTGGGCCAGAGTCTCACCACACTCAGTGTAAAAAATTTCTGCCTTGTCTCCAGTTTAAATCTTCCCTCTTTTAGTTTAAAACCATCACCC
Source organism: Ceyx melanurus (assembly GCA_024611195.1). Taxonomy (NCBI): domain Eukaryota; kingdom Metazoa; phylum Chordata; class Aves; order Coraciiformes; family Alcedinidae; genus Ceyx; species Ceyx melanurus. The sequence continues at coordinate 16,510 of JANHGL010004476.1, read as the reverse complement.
CTTGTCCTGTCCCAACAGACCCTGCTCAAAAGTTTGTCCTCATCTTTCTTATAGACCCTAGGCTACAAGAAGGTCTCCTCAGAGTCTTTCCTTTTCCAGACTGAAGAACCCCAAATCTTTTGACCTTTCTTCATTGGAAAGGTGCTCCAGCCCTCTGTGGTTATGGCTCCAGAGATTCCCTGGCTACAGAATGCTTTGCATCTGGGCATCTCAAACAGCCTGATGCAATTAAGATTCACCAGTGCAAAAAAAAACCCCCAAAAAACAAAAAACAGAGATCAACTTATTGTTTGCATATCAGAAAAATTGCAGCTTGGTTTTTCTTCTTGCCTGTTTCATATTCTGCATTAGCTTGCAGCTATCGGAGGGGACCTTGGGGAAGCAGCACTGGGGAAGGCAGTGTAGCCAGTGCAGGGGCTGGGGCAATGCCCAGCATGCAAAGGGCAGTGCTCATCTCCACACACTCCTCATCTCCATACAGTCTCCACCTATCTCCTGGCTCCTTGCTTCAGGACCAAAGGCTTTTCATGGATCCCCAGTTAGCTGGGGATCAGTCTGGAAAACCTCAGTTGTCTTGGGTTTCTGCACCCCTCAGTATGGGTGTGAGGGTTTGCATCTTGGCAAGAAAAGATCAGAAGAAGCTCCTTGAGTTCCTGGAATATCTCACACCGGGTTTTGCTCCTTAGTGCTTCTCCAGTAGGAAATAACATCTCCTCGAGAAGGGTTTTCTTCATTGTAGCCTAAATCAATAAAACAGAGCCTGGCCAGTAGTTGAGCAGTAGATAAAAGTCCCTTCACCTATCTGCTCTGCTGCAAGAGACAAGTACTCCTCAAAAATTATTTTTTTTTTTTCAGTTCATTTGAAGCACTTCCTGTAAACCAGAAGATATACGAGTGTTTCAAAGTTTTAATACTTTTACCAGTAACTCCACAGCACGGCTATGAAGGAGCAAGGCATTGGGGGTGAAGAAGTGCATGGCAATTTAGAAGATTTAATAGAAGTCGATTTTACACTTACACACATTAACATTCACACGGACTTGATAAGAAAAAAAAAGCACCATCCAGTATTCTCACAGCTACATGATGCTGTTTGCCAAAGCCTTTAGTTACAATTAGTCAGATTAAACTCTGTCCATAGACAGATTCAACTCCATCCAGAAAAGCTACCTCACTTTCTATTTTTACAAACCATGCTGACAATAAGTACTCTCACATCTGACAGGATATATTGTCTTTGCCCATTGCCTCTTATAACCTGACAGTGAAAAATGTACACTTCAGCATCCAGGGAGTCGTTTGTTACCTCTCCACTTCCTTCTAATTAATGAAAACATAAGGGAAGAAACAATAACTGGGTCTACTCTTCAGGCAGAAAATTATTATTGCTCAGATGAAATAATAGAAAAAAAAATATTTTTGGCACCTGATTGCCTCAGCAATGACATAATCAGAGGGTATTTTTACTGACTGTGCAATAAAGCTACATATCACTGTAAATGCAAAATGCTTAAAGGTTTTCACCTCTCCTTCTTTTGCACGTAGTTACACCTACCATAAAAGTGATTTTAAGGATGCTAAAAAAGGGCTGTGCTTTAGAGACAAAGGGTCTTGTTACAGAAAAGGGAGACATTACACCCAAAAAGCAGTCCAGCTTGGCTTCACTCATGGAGATGTGTTGTTTGGCATGGAGCATTCTGATTGCTGTCTTTGGGCCAGGTAGCATAATTTTGTGCTGGTTCAAGGGGAAATGATTGATACTGATGAAATCTGGAACTCAGCAGAGCACATCCCAGGCTTTTACTCCAACGTGAGTCAGCAGAGGGGCTGGGGGCTGTGAGGGCTGGGAAGAACACAATCACCCCCACAAAAAAAAGCTTCCCTGATGCCTTTGAGGTTCTTCTGTGTTACTGCTTGAGATGTTCTTACCCAAGATCCATCTGTGAAACATCTCTGGGGTATCTGAATTCATTTCAGAAATCTGATTCTCCCATTCATTGCCCATTCCTTGAGACTTTTCATGGAAATGTCCTGAATGTAATGACTGCCTTGACCTCCATAAATACAGGGCAGTATTTGCTCAGTTGATCAAAATTGCTGAAAGAGTGCTATTCCATTTCTCTGAAAGCAAGCTGCAGAGAGCTGTTGGGATGAGAACGGATGTCTTCATTACCCATCAGAAGGAAATGGAAAACCAGTGCAATTCAGGGGAAAAAAAAAAAAAAGAACAACAGTGATATGTTGATGCTCTAGTTCATGGTGAGTGGTACTTTATAGCCTGGTCTTGAATGAAACTATGAACAGTACAAGATGCTTTAGTACACCCAGGTACTAAACCCAAGCCTCAATTAACCTGTGACTGTGTTTCATCCTCACTGTAAATACAATGTTTGGCTTGCACCAAGTATAAACAACATATCAAAGTAGGAAAGTGTCATTATTGACCGGACACAGTGGCTTGCAAGGATGGATGCATGGCTACCTATGAGTAACTCACCCAAAAGAGGTTGAATGTCTCTCATCCGGTTAGAGAAAGGGTGGGTACTCAAGTTAATAATTGTGATGCACAGCTAGAAATAATTAGAAGCTGCAAGACTGGCAATCATAAATTACTTTTCTTTTAATAACACAACGAAGGCAGAGTCACAGAGGTAATAGAAAAGTGCAGCTCAAGCAGAGAAGTTCAAATGAAAAAATCAAGGCCAAATCCATTTCTTTAATTCCTTTCTTGCACAAAGAACAATATAATATTCATAGTTTCCAATGGACTAGCTTTAACTATAGGTGATTTTTTCCACAGCTAACTCGTCTAAGGGAGAGAAAGAAATAAAATATTAAAGGGGAGCACCACTGCCTATTTAAATCTATTAAATGTAGCACTGGAAAGATTTCCTCCACATCTGCAGGGGCAAGCTCTGCCCAGGCAATGGTGGCTGCAGACATGAATGAGTCTGGTCTAACAAGCTGATGGCAGCTTGAAATTCCAGGAGAAATTCTGGATACCAGCCAGGGATGCTAATGGGAGCGCCTAAAGCATAATTCTCCCAAGGGACTTTCTTGGGATACATCAAAGTGATAGTTACTCCATTGCTGGAGACACTTTGCCGGCCTCCTGCCCAGTTTGGTCCCAGTGCTAGGTCAGAAGAAATTAATAGGCTTAACACAGGTGGCTAAGCTAGCATGGGACAAATTATCCTGCAGTGAGATTTTGAATGAATGACTTAGTGCCTGTCTTCAGAAGCTGAAGCTGGGGGAGATGAATCCTCCTGAGAGCAGCAGCCTGGAGACTGGTTGTGGTTTAGTTCATTGTGGAAGGAGTGGTGGAGTTTGGAGCAGTGAAAGCCAGAACATTGAAATCAGTTGATGTTATCCATTGCAGTGATTTTCTTTAATTACAGCAGAAGGCAAACATCCCTTTGTCTGTACAGTACAACGGACTTATTAAAATATAATGTGAAACTTGAAATGTGGCAGAGGGAGGTGAAATGATTCACTGTGATTCTTTGGAAAAGAGGAAAGGATTTGATTCCATTCCCAGGCCTATCTTGCAGAGATAATATCAGTGTTTGAATTACAGTAGTATCTTCAAATCCTGAGCTTAAGGTTCCACTGTCTCGGGTGGCATCAAGAAAAAAACAAACCCAAACAAACAACCTTTCACATGAATATAATTAAAACCAGTTTGATATATTTTCCAATGAGAACATAAACATGTCTGAGCCAAAAACGGCCTCGGCTTGAATTTTACAGCTAATGTAGGCTGGAGGTTCCAGTGTGACTTTTAAGCAGGAGTCTGCAATTTGTTCTATTTTAATTTGACCCATCCATTTTGACGGGCAGTCTCATTAATACAGCACCATTTTCCATCAGAAATTTCCTCTTTGAATGATATGAAGCCTAATGCATTCCTCCCACACTGGAATAAATATAATATGTGGTAAATATATTATACCTGGTGATCCTTAATGTACCTGATCGATCATCAATTTTCAAAAAGGAAACCAGCGTTGGGTAGAAAATAGATCAGCTCTTGAGCCAGACAATTATCTTCACTCCTGAATGAGATGTTGCATGCCAAACCAGAAAGACACAGCTATTTGGCAGAACAGTAAATGTAACTAATACCTTTAGGACATGTTGGACAAAATTATTTGTTAATAGCTCTGCAAGGACCAGAAAAAGGCTCCAGGACCAAGGTACATGTCCCATTAGTGGCATGTAAACTACGTCATGATGGTGGTACAAGGCCCTACATGGAGTTTTCACTGCCAGTAGTAGCAACTACTGACTTTAGGGTTGCTGGAAGACCTAATGATGTCCTCCAGCACTCATGGCCTCCATCAGGGAATCCTCCTAAGAATGCAACACCAAGACCTATTGCTCACCAGGAAGAGAGATGGGACAGGTTGGGCAAGTGTGGGCTGAGTTTGCCATCAGAAGCTTGTCACCACCTGGGCACCCACAACATCTGCATCACTCCATCAGGGCTGGTTACCCTCCCATGCTGCCTCAAGGGAGCTGTGGGGGAGGGGCACAGTGTCTCACCTGCCTGGATCTCTTTGACCTTGCAGGGAAAACTAACTCTGTCTTTTCTGCATTACCTAACACTGATTCCAGGTGCTGTTCCCACCAAAACGAGACTAAAAGGAGAATTAAGCTGTGTGTTTGGTTAAATGAGCTCCTAGCTGAGTCACTGGTTGATTCTCCCTGCAGAGATTTCAAAAGCATCTCTATGCTTTGCTGCCCCACAAGATGCAGCTGCTGGGCTTGGCATGGTCCCCATGTTCCAACCCTGACTGCAGCAAGGCTCCTCACAAACCTGTTGCTGTCTCCAACCCCTGCTGGAGACCTCAGCCTCCAGATAAAGGTGATGTGATAGAAGTCCTTCAACAAAATGAGATTATCAGCTGTCGCAATCCTGTTTGCTCTTTTAAAAGATGTATGTCAGTTTACATCAAACCCTTGGCTGGCTAATGGAATATATGAAAGGGACATGGTCAAGGGTGTTCAGGCCACAGGTTTGTCTGACTTACCTTAAAATAGCTGCTATTAAATGAGGTAGTTATTTGAAATCCAGATTTTATTTTTTTTTTAAGAGGAAAATGACACACTGTCCTTGTAAATTTGATGCCTGCAATTAATGAAAACAGAAAATCCATATGTATTAAAAAAACCCCAACAAAACAACAACAACAACAAAAAAAGAAAGAATGAAAGAAAAAATGCTCTTTATTTTTTTAGGGTCTACAGAAATACAGCCATCTCTCCTCTTGCAGCTTCCAAGCCTGGCTGGCTGCATCAGCCTGTTGCTGGAGCTGCACTGTCATTGCTGCTGAGGCTGAGCTGCACGCAGAGAGATTCTGGCATGAAGCTCTCTTCCATTAACATATTTTTTCTATGAATGGCACTGTTTGTCCTGCGGAGTGGAAAATCCCTCTGCCTGAAAAAATGGTCTCGAGGGACCACCTCTAAAGGCAAGAAATAAATTTATTCATCCAGGCTCACACGGTCTTGGTCCCTCTGCTGAGAATGACAACCAGTGTGACTTCATGTGTCAGCAGAGGTCCTGGCTCAGGAACTGGGCTGAGAAATATGGGGTAATTTGATGTTGACTTTAAAACCTGTCACCATCTGAAACAGCAGGGGGAAAAAAATAACAATATTTGCTAAAAGGCAGAAGATAAAAATCACTAGATGAAATTACTGCTTCAGAATGACCTTCTAAAAATACCTGCGGTGATCAGTCTGGATGGCTGGAGAGCTACAAACCGGAAAGGTGGAGACTCCACTCTGAAGTCAGGTCATCCCTAGAGGGGGGTAATTTGCACCTTGCAAAAACGCCGTCCCCAAATAAATTACAGTCATAATGAAGCACAAGGACAACAGACAAAAGGAGGCTTTTTTCTTATAAACAAAGGAGCAGGAGAGAAGGTTCCAGCTTCAGCTTCGGCCAAGAGCCTAGTCTTTATCTCTCATTAGCACAAAGGTTAACGAAGAAGGTCCTAGCAGGCAGGCTGGGGATGCAGCTTGGGCAGACCCAAGCAGTTTCTCTTGGTGCATGCTGCCAGTGCTCTCACCGTCACCTTCTGCTACAAAAAGGGCAACAATTCATTCGCTGCTCCATTTTCCTGTATCCAGCAACACCTGCTGGAGTTTTCCAGGGAGCTCTTTGCAGCGGGAGCCCTGACTCATTTCCCACTGCCCCTCAGCAAGGATGCTCTTTCTGACTGACCCATGGTAGGGCTGCATTTCCCATTCCTTGCATAAATCCTTTTTGATTTCACAATCTCTTTGCTATAGATATGCAGCTGGGTACAAATCACCCCACGGGCCCGTGTACACTCTTAATTTCCAATGCATTAACGGCACACTCCAAAGCTCCATTCCAAGACACAGCCAATAAAAATGAATTAACTGAACAGTCATTAGGATATAATGTGGTAGCGTTAAGGTGAGTCACAATATAATTACCATTATTTCTAATGGAGTTACCGTGCCATTACTGCAGAACAACACCCTCACCTCCACCTTCCAATGGGCGCACACCTCATTGCACATGCACTGTGGTGCACGCTCGATTCCAGCACAAGAAATTAAGGAGACATCCAGCTTGCTTGGAAAATTGCAGCTCCAAGTCAGTTGTGTGCAAAAAACACAGGTGCAGTTGCTGGCTGAGCCTTTTCTTGAGTGCAGTGATTTTGGATCAGGACCCTCAGGCTTCTTGACATGGATACCTAAAGAAAGATAGATTAGGTATTCATGTTCTGTGGGCATTTAAGCAAGTTTTGAACCTGAAAGCCAAACTGAACCACATTCATGGAAAGAGTAGCAGACAGGAGGTTGTTGACTTCTAGCAAGCTGCAGCAAAACATGTGGCTGAGGCAAAGGCATGGATGCCTGATGGCTCCCTGAAGGACAAGGCTGCAGCATCTACTCCCTACTTCAGCCTCCAAGGAGACCTTTGGCTTTAGCAGTGTCCTCCACAGGTTTGGGTTTGCTGTTCTCAGAACTTCTGGTTTACAAGGTGGACTTTTCACAATGTTCATTTCACTGCCAGCTTTGGCCCATGTTGGCAGGTTCCTGGAAGATTCTCTGTAAGGAGCCCACAAAGGCAGGAAATATGGGACGTGACATAAATGTATTCTGCTAATGTTATAAATTAGTCATCTCAAATATGTATTTAATATAATAAATTTGGAAGACAGCTACTGTAGGTTAAGTGGCAACTGACAGCACTTATAATGAGGATTAATATACAGGCAGGTCCTACAGATTTGTTAAACTTCAATAAATATTTATTATAATCCACTGGTTCTTAACTTACACTTGAATAAATTGACTAATGTTAAATAAATAGAGAAGCATGACCAAAAGGAATGGGTAAATGCCTGTTGGTGCCACCGTCAGCTCATGATTTATGAGGTATATGTCCTAACAAAAAACAATCTACTAAGTTTGGCTCCAATGCCAGTTGGTTTAACGAGATCTGCATTAGACCTTTTACTTCCAGATGAGTTCCCGAAGGGATGAGATGATCTTTTTCAGTCAGCATGTGGCTAAGGGTTACTTGTGTCCTTCATAAAAAGCAACCTTTGCTCCAATAATTCAAAAAATTCCGAGAAAATTAGTTGTTCTTGACTATACTGCATCCTGATGCAGTCTGAGCACGAAAAACTAAACTAGCTTTGGCAGCTAGAGAAAAAAATACCACTTGCTTTCTCTTATATTGACTCTGTATTTTTCAGGGAAAAGGAATTAAGCCTCTTAACAGCAAGTTTGAGATGTAGCAAGCACAAAAATGCTCCCATGAAGCTCTTGTATCCCAGTAGCCTGGGAAAGCTCCAGTTGGAGATACCAGTTGTCAACATGGTTTAGTCACAACCAGTTCAGGTACATCATACTTAGCTGGAGGCACAGCAATGTGCCTGGAAGGAGCAGATTTCCAAAGGTACTTGGGTCTCTTAAGATGTGGGATGAAGTTCAGCTGAATTTCAGGAGTGCTTTGTCATAAGTAAACATCTAATTCACGGTTTATGCTTTTGGAAATGTTACCAAGCACCTATCTGCCTGCATGGGTTGGTGCCTAATTGCCGTTGAAGGTCTGGCAGGGGCAGGAACTGCATTAAAAGCTCCTCAGTGTGAGACCAATGTGGAAGTGTTTGTGCAAAACAGAGATTAAAAACAGCAAGTTTCTGAACTGCCTGTCACCGTGAGTACAGGGCACTTGGCTTTGCTAAATTATTTTTGTTCACTGCTTCAAAATATTTTTTGTTGTTGATTTTTTTTCCCCAACTTAGGAAAGAATTATTGGATCTTTCAGAAGAATTTTCACCCACATCCAAGGATAAATTACCTTCTAAAAGTGCAACATGGTACACACTCTGCTGGCTGGCACTGATGTTCATTACCATCTTTCATGGATCAACTTCTTGGCTTCCTCTCCCATCATTATGTCTTCGCCCATGATAACCTCCTTGACATTGTCTTCCTGGTATTTTCTTAGCCTTCCTGGACCCTTTTCCTAGTGCTGTCATGCACAGGCTTGCAATGAATATTTCTTCAATCCCATGTGACAGATAATAATGTTTTTCTTAATTGCTAATCACATCTATTAGTGAGTTACTTGCAGGAGAACAGTTAATTCCAGGCTGCTTAGAAATTCTGTGGAAGGGCTGAGGGTACGTGTTGTGCTTCCCAGTGTGCCTACCAAGCCTCAAGCACTGGTGAGCTGGTGATCTCTGCACCATCGACACTGTATCCAGAAGCGATAAGGTTTCATTCCCAGCCCTGGACTAAAGAGGAGATATTAACCTTACGGATGAGGTTGACCCTCACAAGTCCCATGTTATGCGTTGTGCAGGAGGAACACAGACCCTGTAGGAAAGGTGAGCTTGTAGAGAGTGGTTGATCTGAGCAAGGGCAAAAGCTCAGCAGAGCATCGGGCAAAAAGCCACCAGCACAGGGCCCTCAGAGGATGTCTCACCTGCTCCTGGGCAGGCAGCAGAGATTCACAGAAGCTCCTGACTGCAGCGGGTTGTTTGTTCTTAACACCCTCAGCACAGTGCTGAGGGCTTTGCTTGGCTTAGATGTTGTCAGAAACTCAGAAACAGTCTTGTGGATTAGATGAAGGCAGTGAGGTGACCCTCAAATCCAGGCAGTCCTGACAGCTTCAGGGAAATGAAGGCAGATGTAAAGACTAAGTGAGAGCCTGAAGCATCCAGGCAGCACAGCCTGATGGGTAGACAGCCGTAGGGAAACAAGAGGCAGGGAGGGGGTAAAATGAAGTGGTGAGCGTTTGTAAATGGGACTCCTCAGGAACTGAACATGATTGCCTAAAAACTCCCACACTTCCCCTCAACAGCTGCTTTCTTTGTGTTAAATCAATCATCATTCTTGTTACCTTACCCTGTACTCGGAAAAGATGCGCTTGAGCAAAAAAGCTGGGGCCCTTCCAGCACTTTGTCTTTCTCACCAGCCCGTACCTCTCTTGTGTCAGTTCCTGATATCTTTTCTCTCCCATCCTCCCCAGTTCCTCTGCTCCCAAACCAGCCTGGTCCAAACCTGGCTCTGGACCCATCAGCAGTGAGCCCCAGACACTCCTGGCCTGTGGAGTTACCTAATAAGAAACCTGAGAGTAGGTTCATACTCAGTGGGGTGGGGTGGAGGTGCTCAAGGGGTCTTGGACCATTTCCACTGGTGTTCCTGCTGCAGCCCTCATCCCTCCAAGGCTGCTCTTCTTGCTCCTCCAAACCTTGCTGAGGATGGTACCCTGCAGCAGGCTGCATTCAGGGATGCAAAGGGCAGCACTGTATTTCAGGTATGAGTTATCAGCCCTAGTGGGTCTTTGCAGAGGAAGGCTGCAGTGGTCTATTAGCATCAGCAGGTAGTTCTGTAGTGTGCACCAAGCCCCCAGTGTCCTTTTGTCTATTAAGCACCACCAGTGTTAATCTGGGAGGGAGCAGGAGGTGGGCTCACTCAGGGAGGATGTGGGAAACCAATTACAAGTTCTGATACAAATCCAAATATCTCTTCCGAAGTACACCGCCCCTCAAAAGGAGGCTGTGATTTGGCTTTCACAATAAGCCCCAACTGTGAACTTTTTAATTTGCACATGGTTTCAGGAAATTTAACTCATCCTATCAGAAGAAAAATTAAAAAAAAAAGACACTTTAAAAGAAAGCTCTTTTGCTTCTTTCTTTATTCCAGCAGCAGAGTAATTTATGTACTCATTTAATTTTGTTCTGCCACAAACAAAACCACAGTATATAATGTGATCTCTTTTGCTGGAACACTTATTGTTGGAGGACATTGGAGAAGACATAAATGTCCCTGACACAAAAGAAGATCCCAAGTTTCAGGGAGATCACACAGACTGGAAAATATGGGGGTTTAGGTTAAATTTATGAGTGGTCCTTTGTTCTCTCCTTTGTATTATGATAGCATAATAATCTTTTTAAACCACAGTAAGAACCAGATACCTGAGAGATTGGTGGCTTTATAAATACTTAAACAGATAGAACGCTATGAAAATCTTTTGTTCTGCTGCATTTTTTGCCTGTTGTTAATAATGCTCCAATGATGCAGGAAAAAAACTTCTAATAACTGGAAAACATTTGTGTTTGGAGGGGAGGTGGTTTGTGTCTTCAGAGAAAGATCTTCCAAAACAAAGAACGCTATATTACACCGTCAAGCTGCAGAAACAACATGCTGGTTTTGTGTACATGTGCATACAGAGATACCCAAAATCTCCCAGCCAGGCAGTGAAGCAGCAGTATTTCATCATTATGTTGTCTGTAGTTCACAACTTCTGAAAAGGCAAAGGAAAACCCAACCCTTCTATCTTCCTGAGCAAAAAAAAAAAGCCCACGAGATGTGAATGAACCCAAGACAGCTGGTGGGTAATTGGCCAAGTTATCTCTAATGTCACCATTTCATCTGCCAACAGTGAGATGCTGATAAACCCCCAGTGTGACTGAACTCTCTGGGAAGATGCAGGGAAGCAGCTCTGGATACCCAGGAACCCCCCTGGCTGTGTCCTTTTCCCTTGATGGGAAAATCAACCCCTTCTCCTGCCTCAGTTTCCCAATTAAAAAAGGAAGAGCATCACACATCTAGATTTTGAGAGTGAAGGGTGTCAGTAGTGTGCTATCAATGAACACCACTTCTTTTGTCACTAGTTTTGAAAATAACTTTATTTTGTTTCTTTCTTGCCAGAAACACCAAACAAAAGGAAAAAGCTTTGGGAAAGCAAACGAACAAAACCACAACAACGACAAAAAAGAATCTTTTGCATCATATCCACATGAATTTGATGTCACACAGATGTGTTGTGTCCATGTACATTGGATAAAGATGGAGTTATCCTCTGGAAAAAGTTAGGAGTTGTGTTTTTAAGCATCATTACATTGCAAAATGGTGATGCAATTGCTGCTTTCATCTGGTAGTGGACCTGCTTCCTTGGTGTTTCCATGCTGGCGGGCTGAGACGTTCTCAAGTAATATGAAATTTTGCAGTGGGCACAGTTAACCTTCACAAAAAAGGTGCTTTTTTTATCTTAAAGAATAAACAAACAAACAAACAAAACCCGCCTTAAATTACCAAAAAGAAGAAAATTAGCTTCAGAAAGGTGACACTGAAATAAACACACTTCTTTTGTCAAGTGCTAGAGTCATGTGTTGCAAGAGCCAGATTTCATGCTGACTGAGGGGACTTCGCAGGCAGCACCAAGGCTCAGAGTTGGTCTTTCTCTGTCATTAATAAAGGAGAAAGCCAAGAAAAGGTCTGTTTTTATAAAATACAGAATAACTCATTTTTTCACTAGGTGTTTGGGGTATTTGGGTTTTGTAGGGGATGTGCCAATTCATCAAGACCTTAATTTTTGGAAAGAATTTATCTGTGTTGAGGCAACTGCCATTGGCAAAAGCTAATTCCACCTACTGATGGAATTTTGGGTCAAAGTAAGTAAGAGACAAAAAAGAGAGAAGGCACATCCCCAGCAACCTTATCAGTGAGGAACAGGACAGAGACACATTCAAGTTTCTGTGCCAATAAAAAATTAATTATTCATATAAGTTCTTGTGGAGAACAGAGGAAGACCAACCACTGGGTGAGCAAGAGCCTCCTCACCACCAGTGAGTTGGGAAGGTGGCTGGGCCAGCAGGTTGCTGGGAAGTGCCAGGCTTTTCCAGGAGTTCCCTTGAACTGGAGGTGTTTGGGAGCACAGGGAGGTTGAGTGGGGTGAATGGTTCAGTCAATTTGGCTTCAACCCAGGAAAGTGCAGCAACTTCTGCAGGATGTGAAAACCCAATTGACTTGACTCTTACCACAGGGTACTGTCCAGCCCTTTGGTTCAAGATCAGATTTTGGACCAAAGAAAACCAGAAATCAATGCCAAAAAAACTCCAATTGGGTCAATAAGCTGCATTTTTAAGTTTTTATTATTGGAAATATTTATATTACAGTAGCTTGGTATTTTAGAAGGCTATAAATGCATTTTTATATAATCAGCATTTTTAAAAGTCTATAAACATCCACTATGTTTGCCTAATGTACTATAAAAGCTTCCAAAGGAGCTGTTATTATCCAACTTGTCACCTCACACATGCTCTGAGGAGGAATTTTTTTCTTCCTTGTCTGCTGTTAATAAAATGAAGCAAACCATTAACAGCTCTGGAGCTGCAAGGAGAAGTAAAGGGATTTGTAATCTCGGACTCCAAAGGAAACGTCTGCAGCTTTGCTCCTCACCTCTTTGAGATTCCCAACACGCAACAACAATTTCAAACAGACAAAATCAGTTTAGGTTACATAAATTCAAAAGCTCAAGCCTGCTTCTTTTAAAGTAACATCTTGCATTTTGTTTGGAGTGTTGCAATCTCTCACAGAATATTCTGAATGGATTCAGCTTTACAGTTTGCCATGCATCTTCTCCAGGTTTCTGTGGTGAAAGCAGCTTTAATGCAGAATTATTATGTGCACACATACGTATGTTATTATTACGTATGCACGTGCATATATGTCTGTGTATATTTATGTGTGCGTGCAAATATAAATAAAAATATATGTATATATAAAGTCTAGCAGGCTGTGGTGGTTGCACAGTCAGGACCCATTTCTTCCAGCACTCTCTACACACTGGACTCCCAGCATTATCGGCTCCTGGAGCAAGCGCCAAACCAAGTCCTGATAAAAAAGATGCCACACATTTTGGAGAGGAACAGGGATATTTCAGTCCATGTGAGCTCAAGGGTGCGTGTGGTGCAAAGCAGTTAGTGAAGGGAAGAAAGCTGTGTGCAAAAAGCAGGTCTGGGTTTTAAACAATCTCTTAATTCACATCTCACAGACATTTGCTCTTGGTTTAACTCTGTTTATAGTTTGCCCCTGTTTCCAACATATCTTGGTGTCGGGATGGATTCTCAACCCCAGGGAACCTGTCAGGGATGTGATAACAACTCACTCAATCCAAAGAAGGGCACGATGGCGCCTGTGATAGTGAGTGGCTCTTAACAGCTCCCCAGCCACCAGTGCAGGGTCCTGCTGGGGCACGGCAAGCCACTCCTCCCTGGGATTTTGTGATTTCAGATGGGGCTGAAAATAGAGTGAGAATCTGTTGCTTCTGGCAGTTGGGTTCTCAAAAACCCCATGGTGCTTCCAAAAGGGTAATAGGCAATGAAATCTCTCTGTGCTGGCTGGGCTGATATTTCAGGTAAAGGCCTTCCTGAGGAATCTCGGGTGAGCAAGGGTGGAGAAGGGATTCCATGGCTTCAGTTATGAAAGGACACAGGCTGGGAAAGCCTTGAAAGTTCTGGCTGATGCCTGAGGGGGAACATTTTGAACATCCCTGTGGTGATGGAAAAGAGAAGGAAAAACCAACAGATGCAGTTTACGTCACTGCTGGTGATTCCCAGTTGTTCTGCAGGGAAATGATCTGAAGATGCAAAGGGGACATTGGTGGTCACAAGGACCATACTGGAGCAGAGAATTGGGGAGGGGGGAAAGGGCATTCCTATAATCTCACTCCCTGCTGTGAGTCCCATGGATTTTGGTCGCTGGGGTCAGATAGAGCTGCCCGAGGAGTGCTCTGTGTTGTGGCCACCACAAAGATGGCTCTGGCACCTCAGGAACACCAGACTATGATTTTGCTGTCACAACATCCTGTCCTGGGCTATCTGAAGGGTGACAATGTGGAGCAGCCTGTCCTTGGGATTGAGGGGCAAAGGGAAATCCAGGTTCCCAGTGTGGGTTCAGGAGAGCCATCGGTGAGGCAGTGAGGGTGAGGAGGCAGCCCAGGACAGAGAGCAGATGTGTCAGTCGTGGAGGCTATTTCTGGCATCGTCCTTGGAGCTGAGGACCTCAGACATCAGGGCATGGGGAAGCACGGCTGGGACCTCCTGGGAGCCTTTCCCACCTTGTGGCACTCTGGGGTGGTTCCTGAAGGCATTTCCCATTCTTAGATGACTTGCTATCAGCTCCCAACAAGAACAACAACCTCAGACGAGTGTTGCCTGATGGTCTCACACGGATGTCCTAAGTGGAAGCATCCGCTGGGATCTGCACTGCCGGGTCTGTGCACAGCGTGGGCAGATTTTCTGTCACACATCACTCTGATCTCTTATGGAATCAGAGGGTGTTGGGCAACTCATTGGGGTTCGTGCAAACTTCCCACCCCAGCTCCACATCCAGCCACCACCACCTAAGCATGCATTGGCAGATACTGGTACCTCCAGCCCCAAGTCCCTCAAAGCCTGCCCATGCAGTGGTCTGTCAGCAGCATGAGGTGCCCTTGGGATGCGAGAAGTTATTGTGATCCTTCTGGATGAGCCTTGACAAGGCGGCATGGTGTAGAGACCTGGAGTGGGCAGGGCCGGGAGGGGGATGTTGGATTCAGGAGGTGCCCCAGGGTAGGGGGTCTGCTGCAAATAAGCAGGACAGATTGGATGCATGCAGCAAATGCAACACCTGCTTTCCCAAGGTGACCTTCCCAGGGCTCTGCTGTCCTTGACATCTTTACTTTTAAGCTGTGTCTAACTCGAATTTCTACAGACATTCACCTGCTTCTCCGGGTGTGAGCCAAGGGCAATTCCTGCACTGCTAAAATTGCCCTTCCTCGCTGTAATGCTGGATGAAGCTCTGGAGGCTGGAAAGCTCCCATGGCCTCAAGGCTCAAGGGACACCACTGTGCTGATGACCCGAGTTAACCCACCATGGCACGGCGTGTATCCCTGGCTGGTGATGGGGTTCCCCAGTGCTCCTCATGTCTGGCAGAAGGTCCAACACCTTCTCAGCTTTCAGCATCTTTGAAGACACAGCAGGACAGATGTGGTTGGATAACGAGGTGCCCAGGACCTCGTGGTGAAGGACTTGCCTCAGCATGAGGTCTTTGAATCCCGGTTCTTCCCGCTGGAAGGTGAAAGGATCCCTTAAGCTTCTTCTGTGCCACCTCATGTGGATACCTTTCTACAGTGCAAGAAGAATTACAGATGAAAGAAAAAAAAAAGGAGAGAAAAAGACTAAATATGATACGGAGGGAGCCAAAGGTCTTCCAGCACGGACAAGGTCTCTGCTCCGTGTCTCCCAACGCCGGTGCTTACCAAACATAGCCAGGGCCCCACGAAACCTCAGGCCGGCAGAGAGTAGTAAGATGAGCTCCCTCTTTATTTGGCCTAGCTAAAAATAGCAGAGGGGAAAAAAAAGGCAGAGTCAGGACCCTGCAGGACCAGTAGTCAATGGGCTGCGAGGAGCGATTGAACTCCAAATACTGCTCAGCAGGCTCCAGCTGACAGGCTATTTTTTGCCGTGGTTGACTAAATATGGTCAGGGAGGGAAGAGCAGGAGAAGGGGCCACTCGCCCGGGAGTGCGTGTTTCGGATGCTTCGCTGGGTATATAAGCACTGGAAAGGTGGACTCGCTTTCTGACCAGCGCTCCCCCCCTTCCCCTCCTCCCGCTTCCCCTCCCACTCCCTTCTCCCGGAGTGTGCATCCTTCCAGGCAGCCTGACCCCCAAGCCCGGGCTGACCCCCCGGGGTGGGGTAGGGGGTGTAGGGAGGGGGTGAGGAGGAGGAGGAAGGGGGGAGCGCAGGCACTTCTGCAGGCGCAGCCCTTTCGCATCAAGGTGTGCTGCAATCCGGGCGGGCAAGGTTGCTGCTCCTTAACTCCTGCCTGGCCGGGCAGCTCGCCGGGAACTCCCGCTCCCCTCCCACTCCCCGGGCTCCGCTCGGCTCCCCCCGCCCCGGCTCCGCCGCTCAGCCCCCGCTGTACCGCGCTGCCTCCCGCCTTCCTGCCTCCCCCCCCCCCCGCACCCAGCCGCGATGCAGCAGCGGGGATGGAGTTGTAGTGGTGCTGGGTGGAGGGGGTGAGGTAAGGGTGGATGGGGAGGAGAGGGTTTGCCTGATGGTTGGTTTCTTCTTCTTTTTTTTTTTTTTTTCTTTTTTTTTTTTCTTCTTTTTTTTTTTTTTTTTTTTTCTTGTTTGGTCTAATCCTTTTCTTTTTCCTGCTTTTTTTTCCCTTCTTTGTC
>JANHGL010004475.1:4027-16927 GCA_024611195.1 Ceyx melanurus | reverse complement strand
CACCGCTTACCACCACCCGCCTGATCTCCCCAACCACGCAGGGCGGCTCTCCACCCGCCAGCGGCCTCGGCCCCGCTCTCACACACCAGGAAACCACACAAGGCCGGCCCAGGCAGCCATGGCAACATCACAGTGTGGCAATTATGGAACTGTGGCTCCCAAGCAAAGGTTCAGCCCTGCTTTCCATTAAAGGACTTGTTTTGACCCTTCCCCCCATGCCCAAATCATCACCAAGTGCCCTCCCAGCTCCAGCATGGCCTCTGCAATTTGTGACCAGCAAGTTTTGCAGCTTTGCACCCAGGCTTGAGAACACACGAATGCATTTTTCTCTGATTGTAAAGAAGTTACTCCAGGCTTAGGTAATGCTTTTGTGCCATGTCCCAACAAACACAGCTTGTTTGACATGCCTCACATGGGAAACTGGGATACAAAAATACCTGTGACCTGCTCTGCATACAACAAGAGTAGGATCCATTTTCTAACTCAGCTATGCAATCACTGCTAAGAATGAAAAGTCAGTGAATTTTATAGGATTTCAGCAATCACCCAGCATTGTGGCAGGTTTCAAAGCTCAGCCTGCTGCACTGCCCCACCACATCCCCTTCTCATGGCCACTTTTGTGGGAAATGCCATTGATTGTGGCACTTGCCCAAGCACCGGTGACAAGTGGCACTCCTGGTCATTTAAGATGATTCTAGGACCCCTAGAAAATTCTCACATTTCCTGCAGATCTACTTTTCTATCACAAAACCTGTTAAGAGTCTGTTAGGCAGTGGCAGAAAGCAATCACAGTGAGTCAAAGGCAGCCTATTAGCCAAAAAAGTTTTATTCCCCCTTCAGGGGCTTCCACCTGCTTGACAACACCAAATTACATTCAAGCGATGTTCTTCATCACAGTTCACTTTCCTGGCTTACTTGCATCTCTCATTATGTTGTATTTTGGCTCTGACAAGATATGTGCTGATCCCAAAACGTGTGTACTGCTGAGGCAGCAGCATGGTGTGCCCTGCTCTGCATGTTCCATCTTCCATGCATGGTGGATGTTCACCCAGTTGCAATGTTGCAGCAGTCAGATTTACAGACTCAGCTAACAATATATGGGACCATCAACCTGTAAGGAATATAAATGTTGGCAAGTTTTTGGTAAAACAAGATAATCAGGGACTTGCTCTTACAACCACAAAAATGAAGGTGTAATACTTATGAAGAAAATATTTTGGAGCTTCCTGAATAACTGCTGACAAGAAATGCTAAGCTCAGTGGTACAGACAGCACTGAGAGCCATGGTTACCTTTTTGACTAGTACATTTTTTTGTTAATAAGATGAAAAGCAGATAATCCAGTTGAACACATCTTCAAAGTAAATGCAGATGACCAGAAATCAGCAGTCAAAAACGTGCAACCACTAACTGAATAAAAAAGTCACTTAAACTAGATTTATTTCTGGTGACTTGAAGATAAATGAGTTAATTTCTTCCTTTAAGAAGGGCCTATCTCAGTGCACAACACTGTAACCTACCCTACCACCTTAACTGTTTGTGGGTGGTAAAGCAGGAGTACCGAGATCAGTTGGCCCAGAGTGCTCACTGTAGAGCTCCCAGGAAAGCGATGCTGAGCAGGTGGCTCTGTAACACATCAATAATGAAATGCTACCTGCTACCACTGCTGGCTTTTGGGAATGTTAAATTAGGAGCAGAGAGCTATACTGAGGACATTGTAATGATTATCACAATTGCAACTAAGCACGGGTATGTACAACCACACCATTAGACTAAGAGGTTGGAATTCAAGAGCTGTTCATGCTGAAAAGGCTGAGAACCCTCCTCTGGCAGGTGGTTTCCATCAACAGTGGGGAGAGGGGGGTGATGACACAGCAGAGAGACAAGGCAAGGATGGGGGCAGATTCCAATACTGCTAAGTCTTCACGCCTCTGTTCCATGTGGCACTTGTGGCGAGTTGCTTCTGCAGGTTATGACAGATGGGGCTGTCTGGACAAGGTAAGCAGCAGAGGTTGCAGCGCTACAGCAGGAAGGAGGTGGAGCAGGGGGAAGCTGTAGGCCTTTGCTTTACACTGTGTAGTGCCCCAACACGTTTCTGCAGTTTGCTATCCCTTTAGCCCTAAGCAAGGAAACTCACAGCTGCTAGACAACCTCTTTCCCACCCCAGAAACAGCTCCATTTAAGTGACATATCGATAGCATCAGCGTTCAAAAAACTACAGAGTTTTGAGCCGCCTCTTCTTCCCAAGGACACAGAAGTGTTTCCTTTCTGCAGAGCTGAGAGCGATGGGGCTCCTCCCTGGCCAGACCCGGAGGAGAAGAGGCAGGAATGCAGCCACGCAGGAGAGAGCAGCCCAGGTAGCAAGGAGGAGCGTGCACACAGGCAGGGCCAACCAGGAGAGCTCTGCCTGCACAAAGCAGCAGATTTTGAGGACTACCATCAAAGAATTTAAGAGCTCTGCCTGTCTGCAAAGGCATGTGGAACGAGGTAATCTATGGAAACGGGGAAACTCAGCAGACATCGAGGGAGTGGTGGAACGGACAAATGCAAATAAAAAGTAGAAGCATGATCTGAAGTCATTGCCAAACTGAGTCACTCAATTCCCAGGTGAATTTACGAAGCGAGGGAGGAGCAGAATCGCTCAAGTACTCTCATTTGGATGGCACCAAAACCAGTAAAGTGCCATTAGAATACTGCTTCTGACAATTATTTAGTATCTTTTCAAACACAAACTTTCTAAGTCCAGTTAACTTGAGAAACAGGGAATATCCTACAGAGAAAATCCTACATTAACTCAAGAATCAAAACTACCAGGGGAGTTGGTACTTACTTTGCCTCTCACAGAACTGTAATCATATTTCCATTGTGCAATTTATTTTTTTTTAAATACTGTTTCTAAAAAAGGATGAAAAAGATTTACAGACTTCTGCTGCGGTCAACTGAAATTCAGAAATGCTCATCTGAATACAGTGAGTGTACACAGTTACATCAGGGCTTCTCTGTAGAGGCTTTCAGAAAGCCTTAACCGTATCTTAAACATCTGAAGCAACGCAGCATGGGAAAGAACTGAATTCCAACGACGCAAGCCACAAAGCATTAAATTTCAGAGTTCCCTTCACATCTTATGTGTCTTATGCAAGGCAGTATTCTAGCACCAGGTTAACTATTTCGCCTCTAAACTAATCTTAATTTCACAATCTTGTCTTTGACTACAAAATAAATCTATCTGAACTTGTGCCAACTTCTCATGGCACAAAACCTTTAAAGGTTCTTAAACTATAGTGTCAGGACAGAATTATAATCATAATTAAAAAAAAAAAAATCACAATATATTCTCTCCAGCAAGAAACGAGTCAGGCCTATTTTAAAGGACTAAGATGAACATTTCCTCCTTTCCCCTTCCCTGTAAAACATTCCAATGCTTAATTATTACCATTGCTAAGAAATTGTACTTCCAAGATTGAATCTGTCTAACCTCAGTTGATATTGCCATGCCTTTGTCAGCAAATCTCACAAGTCCTTTTAGAGAAAGATCAAGTCCTCTCTCAATTGTCTTTTCAATAAGCTGAGTAAGTTGAGCTCCTTTAAGCCTCACATCATGAGGCGTATTTTCCAGTCCCTGGATCATTTCTGCAGCTGTCCTTTGAATTCTCTCCAAACACACTGGCATTCTTCTTGAAGCATGGAAACCAAAATTCAATTCCAGTATCAGACTCAACATTGCTGTTTATAAGATTACTTATTTTTGCTTCACATTCCTTTCTCCCACTTTTATTTTCTCCCCAATATGCCCAGGAATCACATTAACCCTTTTAAACAAAGTACTGGCCCAAGTACCATGTAGAGACAACTAGCTGTAATGACCTTAGAGCCCTCTGAGCTTACTGCTTTTCAAAACACTGCTTCACATTTACAGGTGAGTTTGCTGTTATACTAATAAGACAAATCACCTTACAACTTGTATCTTTTGTTGAAACAAGGTGAAAAAGAAATTAGAACTCTGTAAACATACTTTATTATCCCATGAGTATCTCTCTGACAGAAACTTTATCAAACATTTTATGCTATCCAGATAAAAGATTCTGAAGAACAGTGAATTACATGCTGATTTAATCTCACATTGTCTATAAAGCTAGGTGTGTCCTTTCCATGTTACTTTCCCAGACATTTTAGATATCCACTGTTAATGCAGTTTCTCTAGCACAACCATTTCTAGTGTCAAGAGTCTGCTGCCTTCCTCCTAACTCCTGTCCTCTCCACCCAAAACAGGCATGTTCTCCACACCTCCTACACCCAGTTCAACTCCACAGACCCATAGAATAATCCAGCCTGGAAGGAACAACTGAAGGTAACTGACTGAAACCCCCTCCTCTCCCCAAAGCAGGGTCAACTTGGATCAGATTGCTCAGGACATTGCTCATTTCTCCTCCAGGGACACAAAGTGCTTGTGTAGCTATGCATTTTAAGACCAAAAATAACCTGATGATCTGACTTTCCACCTAACAAAGACTGGAAAAATCTTACCTTGTCATCTCTACACTTGGCATCACAACTTACAAACAAGCTGGACCATGTTTGTCAAGCACAGCCTAAAAACCAGCATATGGATTTCCCACAGTTCTTTGGGGAGAATTTAAAATTATGCAACAGAATGCAGCCTAGAGGTTCCCAGGCAGCAGCAACCGAAGCCACCAGCTCTGCACAGTGAGCACAGCACATTTATAGTTCTTACGAGAAAAAGTACAGAACTGTCTGGGTTTTTTATTCCAAACTAAAACTATAAGAATTCTTCAGAATCCTTTGATGAATATTTCTGAAGCTCCAGCCCTAACTGCCCCTGCAAAGGAGAAACAGTCTCCTTTCACATATAGGTGACTTCAGATGTTAGTTTCCCCTGTTTCATGAAATATGTATTGGTGAAAAATGTACTGATATAATTTTAAATGTTATCTTCCATGTCCACAGTGGTAAGATTTATCAGCAGCTATCTTTATCAATATGCCTATTTAACAACACACTCACAGCATCCGTTTCCTTGACTACCTAGATAAGGATGTCCATCATCCCTTAACTAGCTCAGTCTTTCTCAACTTACACAGGCTGGTTCCTACAAAGCTTAACAGTTCTTGCTTCAGTCACTAACAAGAATCCTCCACCCCTCCAAAAACCCCGTAATTATATAAACAAAGGACTAATGTGGACATGTATTAGTCACTAGTGTGGACACAGAAAAGCATGTCACAACAGTCAAGGCATCCCCCTTTTCTTAAAGGATAGTGATTCAAGGCAGGATGGATTTAATATAACAGCATGAACTACACTGAAATTAGAGGTGTCAGCCAAGATCCTGTGATCCTCTCACCTTACATTCCTCCCTAAGCATCAATTTTTGGCCCTGTCAGAGAGGAACAAAACCTTCAGTCTGACTCCAGAGAGTCACTCTTGTTCTCACATTACATTCTCTGCTCTCCTGTCCAGGATTATCAGTGCTGCATTCCCTGCCAACAGCAATGAACCTCTTTAAACTTGAAAAAATTGTGGAACAGAATAAAAAAAAGAAACAAACCACCACCATCACATGAGTAAATGAGGCTTGACAGCATGATGGATGCTGCAGGTTCACGAGTATGATGGGACTGCTAAGAAGATGGTTTGTGCCTGACACAGCTTCACATGAGCATAAAAGAGGCTAGTTTGCCGCATTCAGGAGGGAGATGCTCAACTATTTAGATTGGACGCATTTTATGTAAGACTGAAGATGACTAACTCACAGCTGGACAGATTATGTTCTAGAAGCAAGTTATGTGCTCCTCCCTGTACCTTAACAGCATTTCTTAATCTGCATCTTTTCTCCTTTCCCTTTCAAACACAAGATGCTGAATTCTCCCAAGGAAAAACAAAACAAAACAAAAAACCAGCCAGAAAATATTCAGAGCAATGTTCTTTAACCAAGAGGAATTTCATATTGACTAATCATCTTAGGGCTAATTTGATTTTGTCATTATGGAAAAACTGAGAACTATCAAGGTCTCAGCTGGGTAACAGTTGGACAGGAGAATGATCTCAGCACAGGAGGAAAACAGCACAGACAGGAATTATCTTCCTGAATAATGCTGATAGACTTTGTGCGCACTAAGCATCCAAACACAGTTTGCCAAGATACTCTGAATGCCCCTTCATATAGTTTATCAGTCCTGATGGCTACAGATCAGTAGCAGCATTGTTCTTAAACCAAACTACCTTGTAGCATCACAAAGTGAGGGAAAACATGCAGGCTCACACTACCAGGCTTCCACAGCAACAACTCCTGCAGACTTTTTTCACCTATATCCACTACATAATAGGCTCCCCCCACACCTACTCACATCAGTATTAAAACCACTGACTGCTTAACCAAAAGAAGCCAAAGGCATCTATGGAAGCACCACAGCACTACAGAACACAAGACACACGGACAGAGATGCGGACAGGTATGGCAAGATAGCTAAATAAAGTCCAAGAGAAGCAATTTTCACCATTAGACCAAGAGTCAAAAAAATCCCATGTTTTATCTCCACACTGTCTATAAAATGTCCTATGCAAACTAATGTCTTCTTTGTGTTCTAATTTCCCTATTATCAGTAAAATCAGAATAGGATTTCTGATGCCACACACAGTGTTTCTACATATGAAAGCTAGAGCTAAATCAATAGATGAAACCTGAACGGCAGTGGGGACAAACTGCCCTGGCAAAATTGTATCTTCAACTTCTGGGAGGAAAAAAACACCTGAAAAAAACTGAAATCAGTGTGGCCATTTCACTTCTTTCATTCAGTCAGTAGAAGATAAGAACCCCGGTGAGAAGCTGCAGCCTCTCAAAAACGAGGGTGACCAGTTTTAAGTGGAGAGATTTTAACTTAAGCTAAATTACACCTTCTCAGTACTAACTGAGCTCCACAGTAAGTCCCATTGTTCCAGATGAATTTTTACACTTTAAACCCACATACCATTTCGGTAACAACCGTCTTCCTTAACAACTTAGGTAATTTGTTTTACAAAATGCTGAGAAGTTGCCATCATTTTTCAAATATGTGTCAAGGCCATTTATTTCCTCCCTCACAACCTTTTCTTCGTGTAAAACTGAGCATTTCAGGATTCCTTGCAAATGTTACCCCAACACAGTGACTCTCATGGGAACAGCCTACTTCACTATTACTCAGAAAAAGGAACGATGCCTTCAACTCTGACACTAGAAGAGCAACAGAAAGCTACAAAATTTGCTCACGAGAACAGCCTGCTCCCATATCACCCCCCATCCATCTCTGCTGTGTGATATGTGTTTAAAAAAAGAAAGGAATTTTCAGCCAGAAGGTTTCAGTGCAAGGATCCTGGTTACATTTTCATACAGTTCTGCAAAAACATCAACATTTGGACGTGACATTTCATTCTCTCTGCTCCTTCAAGGCCCTCTTCCCCATGCGCAAAAAGAATTTCTGCTGACCAATTTCAAGATTACAGTCCTAGGTTGTGCCCAAGAAATGCTTAACTAGCAACTGCAGGGTTCAATGTATAGTCTCAGTTTTAGCATACGCAACACTTTATTAATTTATTACATCTGTGTATGTAAGACTTAGAAATACAGAAGCAGGAAACCGGAACGTGACACATTAATGTCACTCGTTCTCAGCAGCTCGTGGGGAGTCTTTTCCCAGTTTGTGAATTTTTCATCTTACAAATTCTGTATCTGTACCTTTCCTAGAGGATACTCTCAACCTGCAGTGGCCAAAGAGAATCCACCAAATGGTGGACCTGTGGCATCAGATGCAAGCATTTCTGTGCTTGGCTTCCTCAATTTCCCTGAAGTGTTTCAGGAGCTAAGCTGTAACAGGCACTTCTAGCAGAGCTAATGGTAATTTCCATAGGTGGGAGAGGGTGTCACTGGTGTGGGGTTTTGCCACACAAGTGCCTCCCACCTCAGGAACAGCACCAAGACCAGCCTCTCCAAACAGGACCATTTAGGAATAGCGTTAAGGTTTTTCCTTTACATATCTCAAGTCATAGTTTTAAACACAGCAGACACTTTCCTACTGACAAGACCCTTATCTAAGGGGGCAAGTTTGGGATTGCATACTCCAGAACATGAGTAAAACCTTCCACTTTCTGCCCAGCCACTGTTAAGACACGGATGTGTCCCCACCCTTACGTACTCATCAGGGGGCAGGGGTATGAGTGGACACAACGTTCAGATGAAGCACACAGGAACTCTACCAACATGTGTCACCCTACCGCTCACCTGGGTATTCAGATGAGTTCACACCTCTAAGTCAGGACAACTGCTATTGGCTGTCAAGCAGAACACAGCAAATACAACCCACTCAGTTGTGGCTGGGGGCCATGATTGACTGGGGGCTATGTGTGAAGATTTTCATTAAATGAAATATTATCTTCACAACAGATGAGATTTCTTGCTTATGAGATGCACTGCTCCCAACCAACATTATTTTTTCTGCACAGCAATATGCATCTGGAGATGTCATGACATGCTAACATTTAAATAACTTTATTCAAAATCAAGCAGCCAAAATGCTGCCTCAAGTTCTACTAGACCAGTAGGTATGAAACTAAAAGCCTTAACTCGCAGTGAGCATACCGAGCAGCACAGGCTGGGATTTGCAAGACACACATAATTGCTCTATTTCAAATATATGCTCCTATAACAAAGTTTTCCATATTAAAGAAATAAGATTCAAGTTTCTGCTACAACTGGCCTCAGATGAATTAATTTTTTTATGTTGCTCCAGTAGCACTCCTGCCTCTATACATTTCAGCAAAGTTAGATGGAATTAATGTTATGGTTTTCTTTTATTACTGTATTTTTATAATTTGTTTGAGAACGTTATCCCGAGTAATTAATAATTTTCTGCATGCCTAGATATCTCACAAGTCATAATGGCTGGCAAGGAAATACAAAATAAAGACTTTCTAATTACCAGGTTAAAAAAAAAAAGTAATATTGTGTGGTAATTTACACAGATTTGTAATATATACTAATTAACATTTTGCCATATTCTGAAATGATACATCACTTCTGCTCTACTCTATTTACTTTCTGCAAAAATATACCTGTAAGAATTTGCTATTTTGAAACAGTTAAGCACTCTGTGCAGGTTATAAAAACATTCCACCATCACAGACCAAGCCTACATTAAAACTAACATCTGACCAACTTCCCGAGTAAGCAAAGCCTACACTGCCAATTCTCAAGCACAAAACTAGATGTTATCTAAAGAAATGACTCCACACACAGCGACCAAGGGCACAAACCCACAGGGTTTCACAGATGGAGCTACCATCCACTGTGTGGTGAGCACTCTCCTTTAAAAGGAGTGTGAGGTTCCAGGGACAGCCCAAGCTGGCTGCACTGTGTGCGGCCACCGAAAGACAGAGACCTTGCTCCCCTTCTCCGGTCCCCACCACATCCTCTGCACTTCCACCCATATGCTCTTGCCTATTTATTTTGAGAGGGCTCTGGACGCTTGTCAAATCTCTTGGTGAGCCAATTCAGTTCACTATCTTGGCAAAAAAAATAACCCAGCAAAAAACCAAAACATAAAATAACCCCAACACAGCTTTCTGCTGGGTTAGCAAGCTGAAGGAGTTCAGAAAAGGGATCCATCCAGAACCAGAGCTGGCAAACAGAAAAGGCAGAACTCCCTGCTGGGTGGGAGAGGAAGGGGGAGCAAAGCTTCCCCCATTCAGCAGAGCTGTTGGATGTACTCAGCTGTCTCGTGTAACTTCACCCGGAGTAACCTCACTCGCAGGGTGCAGTTCTGCAATAGTTTCAGGCTGACTTCAGCTGGCACAGCTTCAGTGCAGCCTCCCCATCCCTTTCTGCACTGGTGCTAACCTGACCCCAAAGTTGAGCAGTTCAGGCAGAAGCCAGCAGAAAGCTCTAACTTCACAATATCAAATGCACTTGTTTTTGTCACAGTGGCCTTCCCGAGCAGCTCGCCAGTGGGGCAGGCATGAGCCAGGGCAGAGCCCAGAGCAGCAAGGAGAGCAGGACTGCAGCAGCAGCACACGAGGTCAACTTGAATTACCATGGAACTGTATCACTACTGTGCACCAAAAACCTGCACAAAGCTGGGCAAAGAATACACTATGCATCACACACACATTCCAGTTTAACACAAAAATTTCCATATATGAGCAAACCCTGAGGTGGATATTAAAAGAACTGCACAACAAAGTGACTTTGTGGCAAGCTCGGAACCTGACTTTCACCCTGCAAGGATCCTTGTTTCCTATTTACCTCCAGGCCATCTTGAACCCCAACATCCTTGAAATTCATGAAGCTGTAAGAGAACTGATTCAGAACACCAGTCTCCTCTACAGTCAAGCAGAGCCTACTTAACTCGATCAAGCAGTCATCTTTTCTTCAAAGGTTCACTTTGGCTCTATTTATACAGGAAGCTTCCAGATCTTTGCTGTGGCAAAAGTTAATCTACAGCCACATTGCTGAAAGCATTCTTGCAGCATGATTGTAAGTTATTCCAACCTAATGCCACCAAAGCACAGGAAATAATTTGTTTTAGTGTCTTTAACTAAAGGCCACATGAATGCAAAAGGCTCACACATTCTTCCAAGTATCTATAAATTGATACTGCAACTCAGGTTGAGACATGCCAGCTATTTTAAGGGCTCCGCTCTGAACCTCCAGGGCACTTGAGTTTCCTAAATCACTGGTTCTCAGAATTTCCCAGTGTATTCCTTCCTGCCTACAAGCAAGGATATATTCTCATCTCCTCACTCCAATAAAAACATTTGTGAATTGTTCCTTGGGAGCAGCTTCCATGTCAGCATCCCAAAGAAGTACCAGTCCTAGAGAGTGAGAGCATTGCCAGAAAGGTGCAATGTGGGCAGAGGCAGAGCTGTAAAATGGGGCCACGCTGAAAAATCCATCTGTTCCTATTCTCTGCACTACCTGGAGTTGTGATGAGAAGTCTGTCTTCCAGGTCCCATCCTCCTACCAGCTATCACTTCTGCAGCTCCCACATTCTGCTCCCAGAAGCAAGCTGCATCTTCCCCTCTTCCAGCATGAGCAACGCTCATGGGCTTCCTTATCCAAGTATTTCCATGCAACACAATCCTCAAAGATCCTCCAGCCACTTATTTTCATGATTCTAAATCTTTCCAAAACCAAGAGACTGACACCACCAAACGGAAACTCCAAGCTGCTTCCTGACTTTTTTTTTCTTTTACCAACTCACCATCAGCAGGCACATTCTATTAAAAAGCTTGATGGCAGGGTCTTGCACTCTTTCTCTATCAACAACTTGCATTTCAAACTGCTCACTTCAAAGTCAAGAGGATTCTTCTCAGTATCAGAACTTCAAATCATTTTCTGGGCCGCTGTCACAGTCACTGAAAAAGTTTTGTCCTGTAAATCAGCAAGGCTGCAGAAGAAAACCCTGGTATGAGCTCCATAAGGACATCAGGAATAAGCCTGAGTCACTAAATGAGCAGCTACCAAATCCAGACAATATCTTCTTGTCAATGTGCATGATTGCAATTGTAATCATGCTCTAAATATGAGCACATCAAAAGCACTGTGACCTTTCTACTCTGAAATTACTTTGAAATATTTTAGGGCTTAAGCATTTTAGTTTTAAAACTCACATTCTGTCTCAAAAGGGCTGCTTGTAAGTGGAAAAAAACCCGAGTTCATTTTCAACAAGATGAATAAGGAAAAAAGTTTGCTGCCTTGAAAACTGCTTCGATCCAAGTGCTAAAGCTACCTCCTCTTTGCTAAACTTAGCCCTTCTGTGACCCTCAGGGAGGAATGCAAGACCTGTCTACGTTATCAAGTTTATACGGATTAAACTTTAGCATAAACAACGGATCACTTCTAAACTTCACTCTAAAAGCCAAATTCCTGACTGTTTCTCAATGCCACTCTTCTATGCTCCTCTCTCTTAGTTTCCCTTTTTTTTTCTTCATGTTTAGTGAATGTGGGACTATTAAGATTCCAGACCACAAAAGAAATTATTTCTGCTCACTAGAAGTTCGCCACTTGAACTGCTGACAAGTCCTCCAACACTCTTCCACCTTAAAGTCTGAGCAGATCAGTACATTTTTCTGAGTATGTCCCATATTGCTCATTAAAATAATTGGGGTTTGTGTGTGTCTGGCAGGAGGAAAATAAAACTCAACAAGAAAGTTCTTTTCTCAAATTTATTATTTTAAAATATGTTGTTCTACTATTTAAGCATTAAATTAGATTTAAGGATCAGAAAGTTGCAGATTTACAATTTAAACAACAATATTGACGCTCCTATAGAGCTTGTGGCAACAAAAACTACCATTAATACTATTATTCACTACAGATTTATTCTTTTGGGCTACAGCTTTTCAAGTTCAGACTCATCACTTGAAGTGAGGAAAAAACCCTTTAGCTATTTTTGTTTCAGGAAAATAATACTTCACCACTAGCTGGGGTGGGGGGATGGAGGATGATGAACAAGAATCTCCTGATTTGTTTGGTAGATCATCCTCCAAGACAAAGGGCATCTTTACTAATTATAGAGGAACAAAAAAAAGTAAACTAGGAGCAGTTGAAAAACTTTCTCAGCATGCTCAGTGGGCATTAACCACGATTTCAGCAGCTTAGCAAGTCCCACCCCTGCATGAGCTCAGCAGGGAGGCCAGGAGCACTGCACATTCTCCCTGCTCAGCAGGGCCAGGGGCCATCGTTCGGCTGGTTTGCTACGGGAATACTGGAAAATTGCCATCAAAATAGCAAATCCTGGGGGGGGGGGGGGGGGGGGAAACACAAAACAAAAAAAACAACACAAAAAAAAAAACAAAAAAACCACCCCACCCAAACAAAAAAAAAAAAAAAAAAAAAGGAAACAAACAAACA
>JANHGL010004473.1:0-43824 GCA_024611195.1 Ceyx melanurus | reverse complement strand
GCTCGCGGCGGCTCGAGGGGGTTCGCGCCTGAGGGGGCTCGCGGCGGCTCGAGGGGGCTCGCGGCTGAGGGGATCGCGGCGCCTGAGGGGTTTTGGCGGGCTTTGGTTCTCCCTCAGACCCTGCGTTGCTCGCTGTGGGCGAAGCTCCCCCCGCTGCCCGCCAGCCCTGCGGCCAGGCGAGCATCGCGCTGGGCTGAGGGCGGCTGTTCTCGGGAGCCTTTCTCGGTGCCGGCGAAAGGCGCTGCGAGTGTGCGGCCAGCGTGAGTGCTGGGGCTGGAGGGTTGCACAGTCTTCTGGGGCTGGGGAATGGCGCGTTCAACCCTCATATTTGTAGGTGACAGGTATGTAATTTAACAGTTTCTTACACGCAGATATTGCAGTGGGTATTTTCGGTGTAAATTGGATTTTTTACATGCCCCCGTGTTTTTAGAGAAAAGTGAAGCACTTAACTGTTAAATTAACAAGCAAGGTAACTGTTAAATTAACAAGCCTCTAGGGAGACTTCTGTTTTCCCAGCAAATTAAACGTGAAATATCTGACATCTCAAATAACTTGGTTATTTTTTTTTATCCCCAATTTAGGAGGTAGCAGAGAATGTCTTTTCGTGGAAGAGGAGGTGGTGGGGGAAGAGGAGGTGGCTTCAGTCGTGGAGGAGGAGGTGGTGACAGAGGTGGCTTTAATCGTGGTGGGCGAGGTGGCTTTGGACGAGGTGGTGGAAGAGGAGGCTTCAACAGAGGTGGATTTGACCAGGGGCCTCCAGAAAGGGTAGTTTGTAAGTTACATGAAGAGATGATACATATTTAGAATTGCTGCTCCAGTGATTTTTACATTTATCTGGTATCTTCTCTCTTTCAGTATTGGGAGAGTTCATGCATCCGTGTGAAGATGACATTGTCTGTAAATGCAAAACAGAAGAAAACAAGGTGCCTTATTTCAATGCCCCAGTGTACTTGGATAACAAGGAACAGATTGGCAAGGTGGATGAAATATTCGGGCAGCTGAGAGATTTTGTATCCTTCCAAAAAATGTGCAATGCACTGTGTTAGTTCTTTAAAGGCTGGTGGGTTATTAAATTGGCTTTCTCTAGGATTTTAAAATGGTTCAAGGCTTGGCTACCAGTTAGATGTGAACAGTCACAAGTCGAGATGCAAGTGTTGGTGACACCGGGTGCCTCATTCACACTAAGTGCCTGGTTTAAAGCTTTTCCAGTCTGACAGGCAGAGGTTTTCAGTTGGTACTGGCAGATGTCTTTTGTATTCTTGGTTGTTCAAGATGTTACTTTTTCTACCTACCCAACCAAATTATCTGCTGTAGGTTTCTCATCTGTAACAGTTGAATCAGGGCAGTTGGGTTTGGGGTTTTTTTTGCATTAGGTGACCTTGTTCATGCTTCAGCTTCTTGTTTAATTATAAAGATGAGTTTGTGCTAGGATATCCCATTGCTTAAAAGGTCAATAAAAGGGAACTAGTGCTCTCTCAAAGCAAGCTTGGTGAGAGGGAGGCACTGGGTCCATTCTCTTGTCACTGCCAGGGTGACAGAATCCATGACAAAAGCAGGACAACTATAACAAGGCAGCAAGACTTGGCTGGTGGAGTATCAGTAACTAGTTGCATGCATTTTCCTCTCCCACGTGAAATGTGGAGTTAAATGGGCAGGTTTAAATCATTGTCATTAATACTGAATGTATTAACTTGCAGATTTGACTCAAATGTATCAAAATTATTTGAACTTCAGAAACATTTTCTTCCTATACTAATGTGTGTAATCAAATAAATTATTATAAGTAAGTAAAAGACCCTGAGAACACTTGGAAATAGTTTCTCCTGATCGTTTAATTGCAGTTTTTCATTTGGGTTGGTGATGTTCAGTTTCATTCATGAAATATTGGGAAAACATCTGAATGTGTCTGTCATATAATAAATCCAAATCACAGTTCCTAATGTTTTATTCCTGTTATACTCCTTAAAGAAACTTCACAGTATTTTTCAGTGAAACTCTCTGACAACATGAAAGCCTCTTCATTTAAAAAAATGCAAAAGGTAGGCCAATCTCAGTAACATATCTGCTGTATGCAATCTTTAGATATCTATTGTAATTAGATAATAAAAGCTTTATTAATTTTAATTACCTTTAAAAGCTACTTGTTTATTGGAAACATGAGTATTTCCTCCTTCTTTTCACTTTTGTATCTGCTACCTTCTTCCTTCTCCCTAACCTGTAAAAAAATATATATAAGGAATGAATGCAACTATAATCTAAACTTTATTAACTTTATAACTCATTTATTTCTTGCATGCGTTTGTTATTTGGCTATTTGCAGAGGACAGTTTGCCATAAAGGGTTTAGGTGAAGCTGTGGATGGTTGGGAAGGGAGATGTTCAGCTTTGGTGTTTTCACAGCCTCATGGAACTCTCTTCCTACAGTTTTACATCGACCCAGCAAAGCTGCTTCCCCTTCAGAGGTTTTTGCCAAGGCCACCTGGAGAAAAAGGTGGTCCCAGGGGAGGTGGCAGAGGAGGACGTGGTGGTGGACGTGGAGGAGGAGGAAGAGGGGGTGGTAGAGGTAAGATCCCAAGAATGGAAGGTGTGGAATGTGGGGATTAGGGGATTTTGGAGGTGAGGTGAATTGTTTGGATTTTCATTTAGTTTTGTTTGGGTATTCTTTTTGTGTGTGTGGTTTTGTTTTTGTTTATCTTCAATGCACTCCTCAACTAAAGCTGTAGTTATTTTCTTCTTACACTGCATTTTCTTGCCTCCTCTCCCTACCCCGCTCCTTTGCAGTGAAGCACAAGCATTTAAAAGTTTTTTGGCTTGTTGTCATGTTCTGTTGAGTTCTCATTATTGAATAATAGAAATATTTATTAAAAATATTAGATACATTTTTTTTCCCCTCATAAAAGAGATTTAGAGTGAAATTTTGTTGGCATGTTTAGTATTTTGGACACTGTATATCAAATATTAATATGTGAAATGCTGCAGATGGTCCCTGGAAAAGATACTAGTAATTGATATAGTGAAGACCCATCAGTTTTGGGCTTTTTGTGGTGTTTTTTTCTTCTCAGAAGCTGTCAGTGAAATCCGTTTTTATGTGTAACAAAGCATTTGTATTCTCCTGAATGTGTAATTTCTTTCCTGTGCTTAGGAGGATTTGGAGGAGGAAGAGGTGGAGGAAGAGGAGGATTCAGAGGAGGAAGGGGTGGAGGAGGATTCAGAGGAGGCAGAGGTGCTGGAGGCTTCCGGGGTGAGTGTGCACATTTTGTCTTTCAGTCATAAAATGACTCCTGATTTTTAAAGCTTTAAAAAACACAACATTCTGATTAATACTTACATCTTCTGTAGATGTTTATAGTTTCCTGTAAAGGTTTCTGTGCATCACAAGTAGTGGCTTAAACTGCAGCACAATATTCTGCAGTTTTTGATGCTTCTCTAAGACCATACTAACTTTTTTCATTCAGAAAGGCCCATGAGAACAGATAATGATGATCAATTATTCTATCAACTCATTAGTGTTATGCATTTAATTTATTTGCTTTAAATGCATCTGAGATGTGAATTGTTCATTGTGTTTTTTCTTCCCTCTTAGGAAGAGGACATTAAAAATGGACCTACAAGAATCTTCCCACTGTCTGAACTGTGTCTTCTGCAGAAGTGAAGAACAAGAGAAGATGTCTGTAAAGGACCCTGAGAAAGTTCTTTATAAAAAGAACTCAAAGCTGTAAAATTACAATTATTTTTTACACTTAATGACTGTGGATCTTCACATGAGGAGACCACAGCACTGGGTGAAGAGTTGGACTTCTCAGAATATACCTGAACCCTTTGCACTAAGCCAGGATTCAATGTTATTGTTAAACAGGTTATTTCTGGCAGGTGACGTGGTCAATATTTGACTTCATGGTGGAGTTTGGAGTAAACAATCAATGGAAATGTTGTTTTCAGCAACGACCCCCCATGGGTTCATATGTGCACATGCATCAGTATCAGCCTGTCACCTCTGACTGACACACATTTCTTACCATCTTTTTCTGCTGGAGCTTCTGGGTTGCTCTCAGGTGGACATGCCATTTAAACAACCTTTGTGAACATTTTTTTACAACCTAAACTGAAAAAAACTGTGTTGGTAGATTATTTTCTTTTTTATACATAGTAATGTATAAAAGAAAGGAAAATAGCAAAGGATATTTAGTGGATTTCTCTGTATAAACCTCCATGAAAACCAAAGGCATAAGACATGTTCTTCTTAGAAATTGCTGTCTAATTAGTAAGATTAATACTAACTATCTAATTACACTGATACTAACATTGCTGGGGGTTTTTCACTGCCCCACCTCTCCCTCAACCCCCTTAACCTTGGCTTTGGAAGTCTAATGTAACCCAGTCCTTGCTGGTGCTCTCATGCTCTGCTGTTTTCACTGCTTGCTTTAGGGCCCTGCTTCTTCCCAGAACTCCAGAAGACCCTTCAGCCATCACCTTTAAGTTGCATGCTGTGCCAGCTGATGTTTCAGGTGCATGGACCATCCTGCAACCTTTGCTTTGACTCTCACAGCAGATGGAGCAGTGAGGCAGCCTGAAGCCACTGCAAAGGGAAAGCACAGACTGTCTGCAGGGGTGTTGGAGAACAGCATCCCCTGCACTGAGAGAAAGTGGATCCAGGCAACATTTAGGTATTTTGTGGAGTTTCTAGGGTGTTCAGGTGCTGATGGGAGAATGTACTTGAGGACTGGGCGTGAAATGAGCTGCCATAGGAGAAAACTGCCTTTTAAAACTGTATATACTTTTCTTTCTTTCTCCCTCCTTTTCTCCTTTCTCTCTTTCTCCTGCTGTTTCTTCAGCCATGTTTGGTTTTGACAGTGCCCACCCAGTCTCTACTGTGCCTTGTCTTCTCTGTGCCATGGCAGAACCTGCCCTCCTAATGCAAGTAGCTGCTGATTTTACAGATGAAAATGGAACACCTTGAAAAAAGGAGCTGCCACTTGTGTGCAGTGTAGTGCTGTACTGAACTCAACCAGAAGCTCTCTGATTTTACATGGCACCTTCTTCTCTGCCTTGACCTGCTAATAGAATTTCTCTTTGTGATTCTGTCACTGTGTTTATCCAAGTGCCTAACAGAGATCCTGGGCTTTTCCTCGAGAGAATAGCACAGGTGAGGTCACCAGCACCAGGCAGAGAGGGGTGTGTTGGCAGAAATGGCAGGTTTGAGGTGGCTGTGGTGTCTGGGGTGAAAAAGCCCCAGTGAGGGGTGGGGGGAAGGTGCTGGTGGCAGCGTGGGCTCTCAGTGGCAGTCTGGTATTCCTGGGATTTCCCTCTGGCAGCCTTTGTGGCAAGTGGCTGGGCCACCTAAAGAACTTCTCACCTGCTACCTGCTCCAGCAGCACAAAAGGGGTTGCTGCCCTGCAGTATTCCTCTGAAGTTCAGGAAGAAGGAAGCCTTTTGTCCTTCCCACATAAAAATTATGGTTTTGTTCTTTTATTTTCTAAATCCTTGCTAAACAGAAGGCAACACACAGAGGTGTGTTGTAAAGCTCAAATTGTTACCCTTTGAAGATGGCTTTAGTGCCTCCATGTTCCTTCCTGGAGGGATGTTTTTTCTCCTTGTGTTTTCTGTAGCTGCTGGGATAGGATGGTTCAAAAGAGTTCAGAGATTTACTGTTAGTTTGACAGAAAAATTCAGTGAAGTGCAGAAAATAACTGCAATATCTTAATATATGCCTGCAGCAGTGGATGCTGTTGGACAGGAAGGATTGTGTGTCAGGATGGGTGTCACTGAAACTGCAAAGCATTTTCTTGTCAAGAAACAGTGTTGTCTTCTTAAAAAAAACAACAAACTACTTTATGAAGTAGGACAAGTCAAAGCTTTTTTTCAGGGCATTTCCTTCAGTCAGCTGAAAATCTCTTTCGTTTGGAGTCAGACTTTTCTCAACAGCACTTTGGATCTAGCAAAAATCTTCAGGAGGGAGGAAAAATATTTTGTTTTCCACTTGGTTAGCACCATTTACCTCTATTTGAAAAAGTTAAAGGGAAGCTCTGCCTTCCAGCGCCCTCTGGTGGTGATGAACTTCACCAGCATGGGAGGGCTTGTGTTAAAACAGCCTGAGGTTTGGGACTTCTTTCTTTCTTTGCTTTTTGTGCCAGTATTAAAATGCAATGTGCTCAGCCATTTTTATCTGGCTTAGGAGCTGTGGTTCCAACTTTCTGAATTATTTGTATACTTTAATACTTAATTCCTTGCTTTATCTTTTTGGCTTTGTTTTTCTGCAGTGTTACAGAAAAAAAAATACTTATAGGTGAATGATAAGTAATGCTTGCCTTTATTTTTTGACCTTTTTCCCACTCAATTCTTGTTGCTATAAAACCAGCCAAGAGAAAAGGAGATGGAGACAGTGTAAAGGAACACAGGATGGGCTGCACATCTTAGAAACTGGCATTTTATCCAGCAAATATTTATAAAATCTGTATGTTCTCATTAACTGCTGTGCTTTAGTCTGGAATGCTTTCCTTTTCTGCAGGGTCTGACTTCTGTGGAAGCTGTAAGATCTGAGATGCTTTTGAAAATGCTGCCAGAGTTTCAGGGGAGGGAAACAGAGATACCAAATTATCACTGTGCTTTTATCTCTTGAGGCAGGACCGTGGGGCACTGGGGAAGCAGCTTCATTGCCAAACAGATTGTCTTTCCTTGCAGAACCCTCCCACCCTGTTCCTGTCTGATCCATTTGTGACAGGAAAAATACCATAATAGTGTAAGCACCCTGAGAGCAGATCAGGGGCTGTTTGCTGGTAAAGCTGACACAGGATTGTAGTGGTGACAACTAAATGTCACTGCACAAGTTTGGTATGGACATTTTCTTGTCTTTAGATGCAGAGGGGGGAAGGATGCAGGAAGCTGAGGAGTGGCAGGGAATTCTACATAGGTTAGGGAAGGGAGAGCTCCTCAGGTATACATCCCTTCTATGGGATGACTGTATGCCTCCATTCTGCCTCTCACTGCACCCTCACTGCTGCTCACACACGTCCCTGAGCTGCCTGGGAACCAGATACAACTGAAGAACCACTGACTGCTCATCCCTGTTGCTTTTAGACCCCGCATGAGTACAAACCAAGAGCCAAAACTGTATGAAAGGGGGTGCTGGTGGGAAACACCTTGGACTGCTTACACTGGTAGTGCATATGAGGGTTTATTGCAGCTAATATACATGATTTTGTAAAAGATCTTTACCTTGTTGTGCTGCTACCTCATCAGTAAAGAGAAGGAAACATGAGCTGCTGCTGCTCAAGGCTTTGGAAAATGCCTAATTTCTGCCTGGCAAGGTTGTGTGTCTGTAGGAGAAGGGAGAGTTTTCAGGCTTGTCAGGCATATTCAGCAACCATACCCTGCAGGACCAGGTTATTTGAGCAATGCAACAATTGAGTTTTCTGGAAGTCATGCTTCACTTTAGAAAATGCTGGCCTGTCTTCTTCCCATGTCTTGTGTCTGACAGTTCTGAAGTAGCTCTTTAAGGATTTGAAGGGGTGAACTTCAGAGTAAGTGTATCCTGCTCTTCACTTGGGAATTGCCATTTGTGTCTGTGCTGTGCTGAGGTTCTGTGTGCTCCTTGTGATGATGGGAATTCATTCCAAGCCAGCCTGATGACCAACTGACCTGAGCCAACTTTTGTTGAGATTTCCAAAACATTGCACAAGAGGTTTGAAGGAAAAAAAGAGTTTGAAGGCATGTGACAGTTAATCTCTTTAGCAGTAAGAATGGAGTTTAAGCACTGTTGGAAATGCACTCTGTTCTGTGCTGCTCTTTGTTTTAATTAACAATCTCCTGCATAGATGAGGAGTGTAAACTTCTTTGCACTTTAGTCCAATTAAACAGTGCTTGGAGGCCGTCAGTGGTGGGGGGAACACCTCCCTACCCCCCCTTTTTTCCTAATTGTTTGGTGAGTCTGTTGAATAATGAATTTGCTTGACAGGGTTTTGTAGCGTTTGGTCGCCTTGGTGAATTATTGCAGAGGGCAGAGGACAGACCCTTGTGCAAAATGGATGGGAATAATTCCTCCAATTCCTCAGAAAGTGAGAGTGAAGCTCATTCAGCCTTTACACAGACTGAGCACAACATAGTTGCAGCTTACTTAATAACAGCAGGTATGGGCATTGTCAAATTATTGCATCACTTTTGGAAATGTTACTGTAGATGGGAATTTTGTGTCCTAGCAGCAGTGGTGTTTCCTTCTGTCTGCTGGCTTCTCTTCATGACTTACTGACAAGTTGGCAATCAGCAGGCTGACTGGAGTTTTCTGCTCTATATTTGAAGGCAGCATTGTGTCTCAAAAAATGTATTTTGTTGATCCTGTAATTGTAGAAGAGAGTGAGAATTAATTTCTGCCAGCTTGCAAAGAGATAAAAATAGGGCATAGCTGTCACATCTTGCATTTTTCTGTGATGTGCTTGGAGCTATCTTCAGATTTCTCCTGGGCCACATGTTGGTAGTAATATATGTGTAGTCTGAGCATGTGAGAGGGTGTCTGTTGGGGGGATGTAAGGGGAAGGGTTGGAATGTGACTTGGAGGGAGGGAGCTGGTTGTTAATCACAGAAGAGCAGACTCCAGTTGCAGCTGTATTTCTGTATTTTTCACTGCTGACACAGACAAAGCACACTGGAAGGCATGGCATTGTTTGTTCCCTGTCATTGCAGTGGCCTTTGCCTTAACTTCTATGATAGGGATTTCTTTTTAATTTATTTTTTTTTTCTTCCTGGAAAACTTTCTCATTGTTATAACCACAACTGCTCCTGTCATGTTTTTCTGAAGTTTTGAGTGCTATAGCAATGAAATATCAACCTGACCAAACCCTGAAACCTACTATGTTTAAAACAGACCTTCTATACATTTATTATGGAAAATTAAATTAGCTTGTAAATACTTTATTCATTGACTGTACCATACATTTTCTACATTAAAATTAACTTTTCAAATACTTCATAATATTAATGTGCTTCAGGTTTATAAGAAACACTGACTGGTGTTAACCTGTGCTTCAGGTTTATAAGAAACCACCTGGTGTTAGGGATCGAAGATATCATAGGTGATCAATGGGATTAGTCAGAATCAACTCAGCTCTTCTTTCTTCATCTTACATGGAAATTAAAAGTCTTTA
Source organism: Ceyx melanurus (assembly GCA_024611195.1). Taxonomy (NCBI): domain Eukaryota; kingdom Metazoa; phylum Chordata; class Aves; order Coraciiformes; family Alcedinidae; genus Ceyx; species Ceyx melanurus. Next base: position 34,691 of record JANHGL010004473.1, on the reverse strand, counting down.
AAAATAGAAGTTGGATTACTTTGTGTTTCGGCTGGTTGGTTTGGTTTTTGTTTTTGTTTTTTCCTGGGGGAATCAAACCTGTACTTTATTTTCTTAAGGAGGAATGTTTTTGGGAGTGAGGTCTCTGATGTCTTTTTGAAAGTGTGATTTGCAAATGCCTTGCCACAGCAAATCTCACATCTGGAGAAGCTGTGTTAATGAGCAGGTATCTAGAATAAGAATGGAATACAAATAGTGTTTATCATTATTCTCATTTTTGAAAAGTTTGAATGTTTCTCTCTTTTGCAAATAATTGTTTTCTGAGAAGGCAGCAAATAAGTATAGCATTCTGCTGTGGTCAGTGTATTCCTATGATTTACAAGTTGGTGTTTTTAATGACTGTTTGCTTGAATATGTTGGAATGCTCCATTTTATTGAGTCTTTCTCTGCTGAGGGGCAAGGGGGAGATTTTATCTTTATTAACTGTTTATTAACATCTGTTTATTAATGAGCTAGTAAAAGTTTAGAGGATTGCAGTTTACTGTCATTACATCAGGAGTCCCAGGTTCATCAAAACAATTCTTGACCCTTACTGACTCCAAGTGGAAGTCACCTATTTGGTAAAGCTTTTTTTCAGCTATTTTCTTTGCAAAATTAAGCTCGACTGAAAAGAATTAATAGTTAAAAATATTGCAGTCTAAGGCAGCATTTTCTCCTGCATGTGTGTTACTGGTGGGTGTGTGTCACTTGCAAAGTTTCTCCTGCTGTTTTTTCCAGGAGTGATAAGCATTCTCAGTAACATTGTTGTGTTGGGCATCTTTGTGAAGTACAAAGAGCTTCGGACAGCGACCAATGCAATCATCATCAACTTGGCTTTTACTGACATTGGTGTCAGTGGTATTGGTTACCCTATGTCTGCTGCCTCAGACCTGCATGGGAGCTGGAAGTTTGGATATACTGGATGCCAGGTATTGCAGTGCAAAGTTTGGAGCACTTGAAAGTCATCTGAGGAATAAGTAGGAGCTCTACCTCGTATGAGCTCTTCTAAGAGATTAGTTGGAGATATAAAATTTGCCTTTAGACCTGAAGCTGATGCTCTGCAATGTCAACCATCTCTGGATTTTGTGTGAATTTTTATGTGGCTGCTGTTTTGGTGATGAGCTTGGCAAACCTTAAGGAGTTCTGCTTGGCAAGTTTGGATGGGACTATTAGGATGTCCAAAATGAAGGCCTGCAAGGTTATTGGTCTCCAGTAAAGATCCAGCCAGGTTTTAATGGCTGTCTTTTCCAAAAACTAGACTGCAAAAATACACTTCCCAGATGGTGCCCTTTGCTCTCTGGGTACTGTGATTTAAATCTACTTCTTTAAAAGAGTGTTGGGCTTAAGTGCCCAGGAAAATGAGTAGTAATGTGAAGGCATATGCTAAAAATGTGGGATTTGAGGAAAATATTAGCAACACTACATCTTTGAACTTTATATAATGTTCACAAGAGTCTGACATGGCTTGCCTGGGTACACAGTTATTTCAGCTCAGAATTCAGTCCCTCTTTGTCAGGAAGCCTGAGACACAGAATTTACATACTGCATATGGTGCTGGCTTGCTTTTTAGACTACTATTTTCAGGATTTCTGATGTACATACAAGCAGTTTGCTTTGGAAATGATTCATTTTAAATGAGCCAGCTCCAAATGCCCTGCATTGAATTAATTCCTTCAGTACCATGCTTATGGAAGGGCACACTGGCTGAATGTGATGTTCATAGTGCCTTCAATTCATTAGTTTGTGCTCTACCTTTGTAAGATTTCTCAGCTTGGTTTTTTGTGTGTGTGGTGTTTAGTTGGTTGTTTTAATTTTATTTTTAATTTAATTTCAGATCTATGCTGCCTTAAATATCTTTTTTGGGATGGCAAGTATTGGTTTGCTCACTGTTGTTGCCATTGACCGTTACCTGACGATCTGCAGGCCTGACATAGGTACTGTATTAATGGTCAGAAATTGTTCACTCTTAGGCTTCTTTGAAATGACTCTTTTCTCCTGAATGACTCCATAATTGCTGAGCCTAGTTTGAATTTAGGGCATGATTCTAGAGTATTTGGTTATCTAGTTGGTGCTACTGCTTGTGAAAGTGAAAGTTTCTCAATTAGGCTGTTATTCTGTTGATAAATTATATTTATGTGGCTGTTTCCAGTCTTTAGAGGGCCACATCCTTACACAGAAGCACATGAAAAGCTCCTGGCTCTGGGAAGCTTGGATCTCTGTTGTGTTTTTGTCTCTAGTGCTGTGTTTACGCACAATTAAGGATGGCAACAGTCTGTGATTGCATGTGCTTGGCCCCAGGAAGAAGAATGACTACCCGTAGCTATGCCACTCTGATCCTTGCTGCCTGGATGAATGCAGTCTTCTGGGCTTCCATGCCTGCTGTGGGCTGGGCCAGCTATGCTCCTGATCCCACTGGAGCCACCTGCACAGTAAACTGGAGGAAAAATGACATGTAAGGTTCCCCTTCACCGTTTTCTTTCCAATTTGCTGCCTCGTTGAAGGCTAGGATTATTAAATTCACATATTGTTTAATTAATCTTATTAAATGAGCATAGCTGCTTTCTGAAGTATGAAGCCTCATTTATAAAAATCATTTTAAAAAAGTGGAAATAGGGAGCAAGTCTAGAAAAAAACATGTGCTTGAAACCAGCAAGACTTTAAATGCAATCAAAACAAAGCTAAAGAAAATGTTTCTAATTCTTCACAAGCTTGTTCTAAAATTCCATCATCAGATCAAGTTATCAAGTGCTTTAGTAACTTTTCCTGGATGACTATTTGTAAGTTACTTTGTTTTTGTTTTTCTGTCTTGTCAGGTCCTTTGTTTCCTACACAATGAGTGTAATTGCTGTTAATTTTGTTGTACCCTTAACAGTCATGTTTTACTGTTATTACAATGTTTCCCGGACAATGAAACAATATTCCAGCAGTAACTGCCTGGAGAGCATCAACCCAGACTGGTCTGACCAAGTAGATGTGACCAAGGTAGGGCAAGTGAGAGTGGTCTGTTGGAATCAGGTTCTTTTGGGATGAAAGGGGCAAGGAACAGTTCAGCCTTTAAGCTTTTTTGTTTCCCACATTCCCCCTTTTCTTTGTTATTAAATATTAACTGAAATTTAGCCTAGGGGAAAACTCTTGGCTTGACTTGCAACACTAGATTCTTTACTTTTGGCCTAATACTCATTTCAGATTGACAGCTATTGGGAAAACTGGGAACAATGTAGATTTTTCCTGCCTCTGCCCTCTGTTGTTACACAGAAATGTACTTCAGAGGTGTCATAGGAGGAGTTTTTGTGCCTGCAGAGTCCTTAGGCTTTCTGAGGTTCACAGATGTAGCTGGTCTGAAATGGCCAGCTCTGATTTGACCTCAGGGCTTAGAAATGAAAGTGCATTTCCAAACTCCCAAGCTGTGTGATTTCAATCCCTTGTTCTTTTCAATATGTTGAGCTTATCTTTTTCTTATGTAAACAGTAGCAGAAGTGAGTTATGGCACAAAAATTATATATCCTTCCTGACACTCTGTTAATGATAAAAGTCCTTGAGAAAGCTTGAAGTTCACTAGCTCCTCTTGAGTTTGGTTTTCTTTTTTTGGCAAATATAAGATTTATGTTTGTGCATGATAAAAGGGAGAGAAAATTGGACAGAAGATTCTGTAACTATGCTTTTGAATTATTTATCAATGCAAACAACATTCCTTGGAAAATTTGCTCATTGCTAAATTCTGAAAAGTGATATTTTAACTTCAAAATAATTGAGCATTTTTCCCTTCTAAAGAACTTTCAGAGTGCTTGAAACTAAGAATTCAGTGATAAATTTAGACTCACAGTTTTGAAGAAAATACATTTTTCCTGTTGTGCAGTTGCAGATAATGAGGTATATTAAAACAAACAAACAAACAAAACCAAAACAAAAAAACCCCAGACCACTTTAGTTTTAAGCAGTATCCTTGTTTAGAACTGCACTGCTTGCTTTTTCAGAAATAGCATCTTCTAAGCTTTCCACGCACCAAATAAACTTCTAAACAGAAGGATTCTTTATTTACATTATTATCAATACCTATTGCCTTTGTGTTTGAATAAGAGTCTTCTGAGAGAGTGACTGCTTCTGTATCCATGTTACTCTGGAACAGCTCACATGAAGTAGCCATTTATCATAGAATTTACTTCTTGTTTATTGTTTTGTTCATCACTGCAAGGCTGAATAAAGGTGTAGGCTGACACCACTAGGAATCCTGTATGTGCCAAGTGCCTGCAGTTTGGTCTGAGGTTTCAGCTAATACTGGTTGTGTGTCTGTTCCTCTTGTTTTACAGATGTCTGTTGTGATGATTGTCATGTTCTTGGTGGCGTGGTCTCCATATTCTATTGTGTGTTTATGGTCTTCCTTTGGAGACCCAAAGACCATTTCTCCTGCAATGGCCATCATAGCTCCTTTGTTTGCAAAGTCTTCCACCTTCTATAATCCCTGCATTTATGTTGTTGCAAACAAAAAGTAAGTGCTCCTAATTCAGTACCAGTCTACTTCATGATTTTAATTTACCATGAACTATAGAAAGGTCATCTGTTAAATATGAAAAACAGATTAGTGAAGAAATTAAAGGGTTTATAAAATAAAGATAACCTTTTGGACAAGTAAGTAAAAAAGAAATTATGTTGGCCATGATCAGAACATACTAAATGGATAAAGATCTTTGAGAACATACACAGTTTTTTTAAGACAGTTGTGAAAGTCTCTTGGTGGTTTCTCCAAGTGATTCATTACAGAGTTTGGGTTCCATCAGCAGTAGACTGGTTTTAATGACTGTGACTATGTTTTACTAAAATGGAAAACTGTTGTAATGCTTAAGGCCAGATGACCCGGTTTTTTCTTTGCATGTGGCTCTCCAGCTGACAATCTCTCTGCTTTCCTTTTGTGCTCTGCAGGTTTCGGAGGGCAATCCTGGCCATGGTGCGATGTCAGACGAGACAAGAGATAACAATCAGCAATGCCCTGCCCATGAGTGTATCGCAGAGTGCACTGACATCATAGAACTTAAGTCCTTTGCCTGCATAAATTATATGGAAAGGAGTGAAATTTGGGTTAAAGTTAATGAATCTTTTGGAAGAATAATCTGCCCCAGCCAGCTGTTTGCTGTTAAACTTGGTGATTTCTATAGATAGGTTAAGGAGACAAAAAAATCCAAACACTCCTTAAACTTTTCATTTTGAGAGTGGGCCAATAAATCTCAGTGTGTCTGTCCCAAACTAAAAAAGGCTAGTCAAGTGGTCACAGTGACTCTTACAGAGTTGGACGAGGTGACACAGGGGTAGGGAGAGACTGGACCGGAAATGATTTGGTTCAATAACATAGATTTTGCACCTATAATTCCTTTCATCAATTATTTTCCTTCAGCTTCCCTGGAAATTTTTCCAGACCTGAAATATTCTGGATTCTCCCTGTGTGTATTTCTATGCCAATTGTCCATGTTGATAGACTTTGCAAAGGTCTGTTTCTGTCACCATGTTAACAAAATACCTACCCACACCCTACAGAACCTGTTATCAGCTCTTAGGATTTTGAAGGAGTTTCAGGTTGTTAATCTATTTGTACAAGTTTTGGCTCACATAACCAAATGAGTTTGTAGGAAGGGTGGCTTTTGTTTCAGTAGTAGTACATTCCCAGTGCTTGTGACTGCACAACAAATCCTGAAAATGAGACAGACCTTTGGTGATGTGAGCAGTAGAATTATTCAGGATGGAAAAATGACTGTATAGATCTGTTTGCGAATGGTGGTATATACATTCCTGATGCTTCCCAGAATTTGAGAATAAATATATTCTGTTTATTATATATCCATGCACCTGAAGTTTGGCTTTGCAGTGTGTAACTTATTTAAAATATATGTGGGTTGTTTTTTTTTGGTTAAAAACCTGTTTTTACAAGATTTTTTTTTTTTTTAAAGCTCTGGAATATAGGCTTCCTATTAATTAGTATTTTTTGGTATTAAAAAATACTTTGTGATATCTTCCTGCTGTATTAGATTTCCTTCAGGAACCTTGGAACATTCCATGGACAGTAATGCATTGCCTGTTAGAAGGAGCAAAGAGATGTTTTATTCTATACTAGCCCTACAAGCTGCATATTGAAATAGCCTTGAAACCTGCTGGATATGATTTGAAAGAGTGTGTTCTTCTGACAGAATAAAGAATGAGCCAGTTCAACTGATCCCTTTCAGGATACATTTGAAGGTTAAGCAACTCCAGATCTCAGCTAATCTGATGTAATCTGCTGTTACTAAATGGATGTCTACATTCACATTTGTAGCACACTGCACACCAGTGCCTAGGAATAAAGTTTCCAAGTCTTTTCCTATCAGTTCTGCTGGGAGGAAGCCATGTATCTGTTAATTTACTTCTACCTCCTAATGAGCTTTTTGGAAGAGGTGGATGGGTTTTGTCCTTCCCAATGCACTTGCGTTTACCATGGCAGAAGTGATGGCACTGGAACAAGGTACTTCTTTTCTTATTTGTTATACAGGGCAATAGATAAGGAGAAGGGTCAAAGAAAACTATGGAAATAGCATTCTCATGCATTGCAAATGAGTTCTAGCACAGATGAAATCAAGGCATGTTTTCCTGTGGTGTTTTATGGCTAGCAGCCTCCTGAACAGGAGCAGATGGTGATTATAGCTTGGTACTTAATAGCTACTCTGAGTCTTCTGCAGAAGGCAATTTCTTTCTGCTCCATGATTTTCCTACTCTTGTAATATTCTTTCTGTTTCTAGAAACTAGTTGTCTACTGCAAGGTGATTATGGTTTAAATAAATACAGTAGTTTCTTTTTTATTCTGCAGGAAAATGGTAATTTTTGGTAATAAGCTTGATTTGAAATGTGATGATCTGTGTATTGCCATGTTGTTTTTGGAAGGTAGTGTTTGTCAGTGATGCTTGTTGTCACAATGCATAAAGCTGCAGGGGAAGAAAGTAAAATAAAAACATAGAGAAAAAGGAGATAAAATGAAAGATAGGCTTACTGAGAAGAGAGGAATGTTCAAGCTAATGTGTGCAAACAATGCACTCCCAAAGAACTGAATTAATGCTGATTCTTGAAAATGATGAGAAAACCCATTTCACTGAAATCAATGGAAACAGAAGGTTCTTAGCACCCCTGAAAAGCAGGTCAGTTCTACATAGACAGCAGAAAGCTCTCCTTTAGAGAAATACTCAGTTTTCAGTTTATTTTGAAAGGTAAAGACAAATACTTTAACCAATATTCTGAATTTTACTAAAAGAGGTGGCGTGCAGTTCCTACTTGAGATACACACCTCTGTTAGTCCTTATACAGTCCCTTCTGTTTTCACTTGTCATTGGGATGATGGCACTTGCATGCTCTATAATAAATAAATCTGCTATTTTATATCTTTTTCTTTAGAAACTCCTCTTTTGTCTTTCCCTTTTTTAAATGCAGAGCACTGTTCTTGGTTTGGCGTTCTCTATTCTGCTGGTAGTGTTGCAGAAAGTAACAGCATTTGCATTTCCATCTGAAATCCAACTCTCTGATAAAGAAATGCTGCTCTGTCCCCTCTAGGTCTGTGCTGTGCAATGATCCTGACATGTATGAGATCCCTGTGAATGTTCCCGTGGATACCGTAAAGCTTCGCATAGAGAAAACCGTCATCCGGCGGATCCCCACCGAAGCCTTTTACTACCTGGTAGATCTCAAGTACCTGTGGGTAACTTACAACTGTGTGGCCAACATTGACATCAGCAGCTTCTACAACCTGAAGCTACTGCACGAGCTGAGGCTGGATGGTAACCTGCTCTCCACTTTCCCTTGGGAATCGCTGGCGGAGATGCCCAGTCTGCGGACTCTTGATTTACACAACAACAAGATGACCAGCATTCCTGCTGATGCTGGCAGGTACCTGAGGAACCTCACCTACCTGGACATATCCAGCAACAAACTCACCACCCTGCCATCAGACTTGATGGACATTTGGCCCCCCTTCTCAGAAGCTGTCCCAGCCAAGAACACGGATATTCTGGCAACCCAGAGAGTCATTTTGGGTATGTTCAAAAGCCTGTCTCTTTCCTTATTAAATTCCACCTAAATACTAAGTTGCAAGTGAGAACAAGTAGGGGACCAGCCTGGAAGTCAGTAGAGTTGGTTTTATCCAGGTCAGCCTTCTGGTTTACTCTGTGATTATTTATTTATTTTTCTGTTGGTGCCAGCAAGCCATAAAATGAAAATAGTGGTCTCCAGGTATGTTGTTATATCAAGGTTATAAATCTGAAGTAAAATCTCCAAGAAACCAGTCTAGAGGATTACAGGCCCCACAGTGTTCAGTATCCATATAAACACAGGACTTCCAAAAATTGTGTTTCTGATGACATTTCCCTCACTTGCAATGCCAAGCATCTCCACTTGCAACTGTTTTTTTTCCAGTGGCTCACAAGCTAAACAAGTAACTAGCTCACATGAATCTCCTGAACTGACTTTTTTCTGATCCAGACTAAAGATCCTGGATCAGGATGAGACACTGCTGAGATAGTCTTGGAGGCTCAAAAGAGGGAAGCTCTGTGCTCCCTATGACTCCTGTTAACCTTGAGTTGCTCTAAAGCTCACTGATTATCCTGAATTTTTTTTCTAATTTACATCTTAAATATGTAAGAGAGAATAGGAATCTGATCTCTACAACTTCACAGTACTTTCTAAAATATTTAAGGTAAGAATAGTTTAGCCAGACTGATGTGGTTTCTTTTTTCTCTTACTTTTATTCTATCTTTCTAGTTTACCATCAGATCAGTTCTGTTTGTGACTTTGTGCTTTGTCTTACACTTCCACTTTGCTTCCTAATCTTGAAGGTAACCCCCTTCTCTTCTGCAGTCTCAGAACATGGCTGGAACATCTCTGTCAAAAGTGTTCTGTCACTATCAGTTATCTCTCATTTCAGGTTTTGAAGTTATTGTAGTGTAATGTAGCATGTGGAAGGGAGGAAAACCAGCTGCTCTCTCTACTGCAGTAGTTCTGTACCCACTGGTAAAGATCTGCTCTGCATTGTGCTGCCAGTATTTCTAATTTCTTGGTCACTGTTCAGGGTTGGTTTGTTCAGCTGCTTTGTTTCAGAGCAGAAGCTGCAAGTTCAAACTCTAGTTTGGATGAATTTGTATATAAATAACTTAATAGGTGTAGGCTGAATGAGTTCTTCACATGCATGGTAGGTTTGCAGCATTAATAGAATCTTCATTTATTCAGGCTAAAAAGGAAAAGAAAAAGCAGTAAAAGTCAGTCCAGCTCAGGAACACCCTTCCTTGTCCCCACACTCAAGGTTACAGGAGTCAGTAAAGTAGGAGCTGACTGTGCCACTTCTAATCCTCTTGATGATCTCATGTGGGAGTCCCAGAGGTTATTTTGTTTCTCTTACATAACTCTTAGCACTTAAATACATATAAATAAAAGAAACAAACAAACAAAAATCTAAAAACCAAACACCAAAACAATCCCCCCAAACTACACACATACTTTTCTCCTCCCCTTCCCTCTGACAATCGTTTCCAGGCTTTGTTGGTGCAGGCACTTTGCCAGCCTCCCCTAATCCTGGCAAGCCCTCTGGTGCCAGCATTGTGTTCTCTAGAGACTTGGGATGTGACCTTTGGATCATTTTCATTTATGAACTACAACTGGATTTGAACATAGATCTCCAGAGGAGAGCACAAATTGGATTCAAAGAGCACCTTGCTTCTCTTTTTATATTGTGATGTGGTGAGGGAATCTCTGCAGTCATTAGAGGCTTGGGGCTGAGGATGCAAAATGCCAGTGCTGTCATTGTTCTGTTGAGTAAATCTCCCTTAGATGAGCTGTGAATGATGAGCTGAGTTTTCTTCTATAGCTGTCATAGCCTTCTGGTCAGGAAGGACTTTGAAAAGGCCTCTAGCCTGCTGGGGTGCAGATGAACCAAACTGTTCTTGTGAAGCCAGTGCTGTTCTTGAAACCTGTGGCCAGAGCATAACAGAGTCTTCTCTGGTAACCTCTTCCAGTGCTTAACTATCAGGGTAGTGAGAAAGTTTCTCTTAATATCTAACCTCAATCTCCCTTACTGCAAACTAAGCTGATTACCTCTTGTCCTATATATGATGAACATAAGGAAAAACTAATTGCTATCTCTAGTAGTAATTTTTGCTGCATGTACTAACCACACAATTTCTTTCACCAGTTTCTTACACACTCTGAGTTTTGTTGTTTTGTTGTGGTTTTTTTCTACCATACTAACTACTTTCTTAGGACCCCTTTGGGTTTTTTAAAAAAGATTTATCTTAAAATGTGATGCCTACAATTGCACACTGATTCCTGCTTGCTCCAGCTGTTCTCTGTGCATCCAGCCTGACCTATGTGATACCTTGTGCAACCAGAGATCTGCTAGAAGGTGGAACCCTGAGCAAATAAATGCTGCTTTTGTCTAGTCAGGAAAACACCAGTTAGATTCTACTTTTTGTAAGCAATTACAGCTTGAAATGGCTTCACCAGGAGGCAAGTTTTTCTTCAGTGTCTTGACTGAGTACCAAGAAGAGACAGTTCAGGTTCCCCATGTTTACTTCAAGGAGTCTTGGAGGAGCCATGGCCTGGCAGGTTGTCACCTCCTCCTTCCAGTTAATCATCTCAGTACTTAAGGGTTTTGGTTTTTTTGTTTTTTTTTTATTGCTTCCCACTTTATGATGTTTCTCTGTGTGACACTGTGTGAATGAAAGAGAGTCAGGGAATAATTCCTGGCCCTATGGCCAAACAGCTCACTCTGAATCTTATCCACACAGTTTAGGGCCATCTCTCTTCAAAGATGATTGGGTGTTCCATGCTGTGTGAGATTTCACCCTTGGTTTTCTGTGCTATGAGATGCAGTCACCCTAAAATGTGACTGTGTGGATAGGTGTGTTTTTTCTTCAGACTACCTGAAGTAATGTGAGAATTGCATTGCAAACCATAGAATTGTGCTTTTGTAACACCATATAGCAAGGGTATGTTGTGTGCTTGATGGGGTGGCACAGCATAGTTTGAAGGTGCAAAGCCTGATGCTTTTACACTGGGGGTAGGAGCAGGATAGAGAGCTGGCTTTGGTTTGGTCTCATCCATATGCCTTCCATGAGCAGTCCTGTCCCTGGAGCCATGTCTTGGAAAGTGCCCTTTGGAACAGTTAAAAATAAAGCTGTGGAGTGAGCTCACGATGTAGCCGTGGAGATGATGATTGAGGGACCTGTCAGTGAGTTCATCTGGTCCTCTGTAGCCTAACAGCCAAAGACTTTGATCCAAATCACAGCTGAATTTCAGCACTGGCTGCTGTACAGAGATGGAAATTCCTGGCATGAATGATGGCAGTAGCATTTTCCATATGGAAAATTACATCTAATGAGTCCCTGAGAGGAACAGAGGAATCCAGGGTTTGAGAGAGTGGCAGTTAGAAGATACCTTACCTCTGTTGCATGCAGAGGTGCCAAGAATTGGAAATGCTGCAGCTCCATCAGCCCAGCTGTTATGCTGGGCCATGGGATAGGTGCTGATTTTCCTGGAGTTATTCCCCTAGCAATTGTGTGTGTAGGGAGCTCTGGGACACAGTGGAGGAAATGGGCTTTGCTCTTCAGAACCATGGATCAAAACATTCCCAGCTTCAGCTGGAACAGAGCCTTGGGTAGGTTTGCCTGAGCTGTGGAATTTCATATACTGCCATTTACATCAGCTGAAAAGCAGTAGATGGTACAAGCTCAGGCAGAGACTGGCTACTGATTTACCCAGGATATTTCCCTCCTAGTTATTTGGAATGCTAAAGTCTCTATTGACCCAGCATGGGGAAACCCTGCTTACTGAGAAGACTGCAAGAGCTGCATGCACACACACATATACATATATTTGCCATTGTACACATAAGCCTATAGAGAACCATGGTTATTCCAGAATGAAGAAAGGTTTCTAGGGCAATTTATAATCCATATTTAATGTTAAAATAGACTGCATTGGTATATTGCAATGCACAAATAGCTGTCAATGTTCTTTTTCCCTTGGTTAGTATTTCTTTTTCAGGTCAACAAGCTGCCTTAATATTTCTGCAAAAGAATGCAGGGTTTAGAAAGATTGTTCCATCAGATACACATGCCATTGGAGACATTATTTTTACTTTCTCTTCTTATGACATTATTTTCCTGAGATGATTCCATCTCATTCCTTTATTCCATCACCCCATTTTTTTCTATTTATTATTTTTTTCCTTGAAAACCTTTATTCTTTCATGTATGTTCTCACTTGTGCCATCTTGTAAACACAAGCTGTTAGATTCCAGGATGCCCTCTGTAGTCTGGAAACTAGGTTTACATTCCCATTTCTGTTCTTTTCAATAGCTAACTGAGGTATAATCACATTCAGTGTTTTATCCTTGATTCCAACTCAGTAGTGCTTTCATCTTTCCATTTTGGGAATTCATTACTTAATGATGACTAAAAATGGCTGTGCAAGTTTACTAAAAATAATGTGAATACTGTCAGATATTGGCAATACACAGATAAATAGAAGGAATGAGGAGATAAGGAAGGAATTCCTGTACCTGTATGTATTATATGTATTTATATGTCTTGCTTCTTTAGACAGTTCCACTAGGAAGCATGAGGGATGGGGGAGATAAGTTCACTAACTGAAACAATTCATTTTTTTTACTAAAACACAGGAGAAATGATCTGAGATAGTCAAACCTGTGTCCCAGAATGGACTAATTGACCATCCAATTAAAGGACCATCCATCTTTGACTCATAATTTCTTTTATTATGTCAATTTCTGATACTTGTTGTAGCATTTGGGTTGTCTTTGGGACACTGGGACAACTTTTTCTGATATATATATCAGCCCCCTGCTCTGTCCTCTAGGTAGTACAGAGGCCATGCAGGGACTTCACTTAGAATCAAGTGGGAATTATAATTAATTTAATTAATAACTACAAACAAAAGCTTGGCTAATTGAAAAGACAAGCACAGATAGTTATGTGCATGTGCTTGGTTGGGTAGAGTTTTTATCATCACAAACAGCTGATGTGCCCAAACATATGGACACCATGTGGGTGGTAACTCTTCTGCTTGTGTGTGAAGTACATAGGAAAGATGTTTATATTTTGGATATTTTAAAAAGAAAAGCATTTGCTGATTTGCACTTTTCCTTGGTTTCTCCTTCTCTCTGTTCCAACGGACAAGAAGTAATGAAGAGATGTAAAATCTCTTATGTCTGGAAGGGGTGAAATTGGATTGTGATGTCAAAATCATGGAATCTCTTCAGGTCAAGTCTCGTTTGAAAGAGCAGGGATTAATTGAGGTTTACCACAGTTTTAACCAATCACTGCCATTGTGCTTAAAATAACTTAATCTTGGTCAGGTGATAAAAGGGAGCAGTAGTTAATTATTCATGTATTCCTTCATCTACAGGGTTCTTCCAGGACAGAAAGCAGAATTTTTATTAGCTGTTTTGAGAATATCTAACAAATACAGAATGAACAATATTAGCAGGTGTTTCAGTTAATGTTGTGCTTTTTTTTCCCTTTTAATTTGGACTTAATTAGTATGATTTGTCTGCACCAATCAGTAACTTCAACAGTGAAGGATTCCAGCATAGCATCCCTCATTTCAGACTGAGCAGTCAGTTTATTATCAGTACTTAAAAAAAAATTAAAAAAAATAGGCACAAGTCAAATCAAAAGTCTAAGTCAGATGAGAAAATACTGGAATTCAGGAGTGATGCTGTGTGGTGTTTTACCTGCTGAAGCTGCTGTTGCTCCATGAAGGTCAACATAGCAGAGTAATCAATACCAACTGAGGATTTAGACTTCTGCACCTCAGAAATTGCTGCTCTCTCTTTCACCATAATAAGTCCACCAAGGGGGAGAAGCCTCTGATTCAAAACCTCTGAAATCGAGATCAAATGTTATAGCCTCTAAAATAAGAAGATAGCTTTCTTATGTGCCATCATAAAAATATTGCAGTCATTAGATTTTTTTTCAGGTTCCTTCCCATTTTCTATTCTTTTCCTGTTCTTTTGGAATGCATTTCAGAGGTTATCTGAAGTTGAAGCCAGATTTCTGAGAATGTTGCTATAATTCAGAGCCAGATCAGAATTTACTTGCTTAAAGCTTTTTCTGCTTAGCATTTATCCTTTTTTCAAGGAGGCAGAGATGTAAGGCCTAAACTCTTAAATCATCATACTCTCTGTAAGCACTGAAAAAAGGCTCTGAGAAGATCAATGTGTAAAAGCCCCGAGAAGCTCTAAGAGCAGTGGAGAGTGACAGGACACAACAGCTCTGAGAAGCTCTCAGGCAGGTGAGAATGTACCAGCAGCATGAAGACATCTTTTCAAGGTGTTTTCCCCTAGATAAATAGCAAAGTCAGCAAAGACAATGCCAGTATATTACTGTGTTTTTGTAAACTTATTTGAAGTAAATATTTAGCTTAATAAACACTCATCCTGTTCTGGCTCACCCCTGCAAAATCACCAATCATCTCAACAAAAAAGACAGAGAGTAAAGATGAACTCAGAATAGGTCCATTGTCCACTTGGATTGTGCTGTGTGCTTGCCTCCTACTGTAATCACAATATCCTTATATTTATTTCCTGATGACATCTTTGGGTTTTTTTTCCCTTTCCACTCTCTTCCCTCCCTGCTCCAGGTTTCCAGGACAACCCTTGGTACTGTGACTGTCGCATTTCAAAGCTAATTGAATTTTCCAAAATTGTGGACAACTCTGTTGTACTTCTTGATCCATTGGTTTCCTGCAGTGGACCTGAGAGCCTGGCAGGAATCTTGTTCCAGAGAGCTGAGTTGGAGCAGTGTCTTAAACCCTCTGTAATGACCTCAGCAACTAAAATCACCTCCCCTCTGGGCAGCAACGTTCTGCTACGCTGCGATGCGACCGGGTACCCAACACCACAACTTACCTGGACTAGGTCAGACAATATACCAGTGAACTATACAGGTATATTTGCTTTTTTTATAGGAAATGGGAGAGCCTGAAATTGTTGGGTTGCTTGGGCTTTTATGAATTATAACAGTGGACCCAGGTATTGCACCACACTGGCAGTTGTATCCGTGCAACAGCTGTCATCAAATTCTTTGGCTGAGTCTTGGTCTGAACAGGTCCAACAGACTTGTGATTCTAGATGTGTTCTGCAGTAAGAATAATGTATGTGGAGGGGAGAAAGGGATGAAGCGTGGGAAGGATAAAGGAAAACACAGGTTGGGATAGTTGGGCCCTAACTCAAGTTGAAAAAAAGAAAGGAAAATATTTTTTTAAAAATTTTTTTTTTTTTACTGGAATCTTCAGTTTGGTTCAAAATGTTCATGTTAAAAAAGCCAGTGAGGCCATAACTGAGCCACCTAAAACTCAGCAATGTAAACACAGGGTTTTCCCAAATCATGTTTTCTGTGTTATTTGCAAATGTTTATTGTTTATTTCCAATGTTCATCTTGAATGCTGTGATTGTCTGATATCATTCTAGCTGCTGTGACAGATATTTATGCAGTAAAAATATCCATATGTTTCTAGCTAATGCAAATTGGTAGCAGTTATTTTAAATCATAGCTCTGAAGAAGATAATAGTCACAAGTATGGAATACCTTAAGACAAAGGTACCTTCCAAAACTGTTTAAAATGTCTAGTGTGTTCAGTGTCACTTGAAGTCACTGAGACTTTTGACTTCTCTTTATGTGTATCTGTTTTACTTGGTGATATGGCAAATTATATTGTAATTCCTTCAGACATTCAATTCCATTCTGACCCAAGCTGAGCACTTTTCTGCAATAATATGGCAGGGAGTTCCATAATTTTTGTTTATTTTGCTTTTGGATTTTTTGTTTGTTTGGGTTTTTTTTCTTAAGTTTAATCCATGTGATTCATTCTGGCAGAAAAAATGTCAGGGAAGAAGTCGG
Source organism: Ceyx melanurus (assembly GCA_024611195.1). Lineage (NCBI taxonomy): Eukaryota > Metazoa > Chordata > Aves > Coraciiformes > Alcedinidae > Ceyx > Ceyx melanurus. The sequence continues at coordinate 18,756 of JANHGL010004473.1, read as the reverse complement.
TCTGCTAATGTTTATTTTCTCTTCAGCTCCATTTTATAATGTTTTACTCTGTGTTTTCCTGTAGTAATTCAAGAAACACCTGGAGAGGGTGTCAGATGGTCCATAATGAGCTTGACAGGGATTTCCTACAAGGATGCAGGAGAATACAGATGTAAAGCCAAAAACTTAGCAGGAGCATCAGAAGCTGCTGTAACTGTCACAGTGGTTGGTGTGGTTACTACAACTGTGTCACCACAGAAGTATGGGAGGAAGCAAGAGGCAGAGAGACAGAACACCACCCAGGAGGAACCCAGGCAGGAACCTGAGAAGACAACCACTCCTCTTCTCACCACACCAACCACCACGGCACTGGCTAGCACTGAAAGATCTACAAGCATCAGGATTATTGACAAGACCCAATCCAGGCCTGTGTTTGATGGAAAAAAAAATTCCAAGGCAGTGACAAATGGGAAGAAAAAGCAGCCTGGGGAGACAAGCAAGAAAGATGAGGAGATTCCACAGAATACAGCTGGTGTGGCTGAGCAGAATGTTACTGTCAAGAACCTCAGAGTGATCAGTGAAACTGATGAAAGAGTGACCTTAACTTGGAAAACTGTCAATGCCACCAGCAACTCTGCAGTGACTGTGCTGTACTCTAAATATGGTGAGAAAGATATGTTGCCTCTGAGCACTGATTCTAGCAAAAACAAAGTCACAATTGATGGTTTGCAGCCTAGTACTCAGTATATGGCATGTGTCTCACCCAAAGGAGTGCCACCTACAAAAGAGCAGTGCATTGTTTTCTCCACGGATGGGTTAAATGATGAAAGCAGCTCTCAGTTTTCTATTCTGGTGTTGGGCAGCAGTGCAGCATGTGTGGTTATTTTACCTTTGATATTTTTCTTACTCTACAAAGTTTTAAAACTTCATGTGAAGCCAAAAACATCAAAGGAGGCTGAGCTTGCAAAAGAGACCTATGTGAAGTTTGAAACACTGTCGCTGAAGCCTCGAACAGTGAATGCAGAACAGCTCTGGGCAAGAAGGTACACAAATGAGTCAGAAAGACTTCTCCTTTGTTCTAGGTCAAGCATGGATTCTCAAATGACCTTTAAAAGTGAGGGCTCTAGGTCAGAGTATCTGTGTTGAACATGAGGGCTGGGGAGATGGAATATACTATAGGTAAAATTAATCCAAAATGATGATGCTGCATCTTGAAGCAGGTTGGTGCTAGGTGATGGTCAGAATATGTTCTCTGATGTAATGCAGTCTACTGGAAGGATTACCTGTTTTTGGTTTTTTTGGGTTGGTTTTGTGTTTTTTTTTAATGTTTATGACTGGATGTGAAGGAAAGATATTCTTCAAAAGCTAAATGCAGCATGAAATGGTTGCCTGGTTAAAGTTCTTCTATTATTTGTTTTCATTAAAACATTATTCTGTCTTCTTTCTTTTTCCTGTATGGCATGCTAGTGGCATATATTAAACATTCATCACAACCTTCATAAAAGCTATGTACTGAAAAAACATAGGAAAGCAGTTGGAGCTACTTCTATTGAGGTGAAAACTTCATATGAACACACAAGTTTTCATCTGAGATCTCACACAGCTCTGTACAGTATCTTGGACTGGAAGTGATCTCAGGCCAATCAAGACTGAATGTAGGTAGCCACAGCTGATGGACTCTGGAGAGGTACAATACACATCATATTGTCATTTTGCAGATGCTATGGCAGAGGAGCTTTAGTATTCTGAAGCTCAGGTAAGCTACCATTATGAGTAACTGAGAGATACTAGGTATTAATAATGTTAATTTATATCAGAAGATATTACTGCAAAATCTCAGCCTTAGGATTTATTGGATGCATATGTCTATATACCTCAATTTCAGAAATCTGAAGATGTTGTGGTACTGTGTTATACACCACACTCTTGTGTAGCTGGCTGTGACATAGATATGGCATAACATTGTGCATTACACTGTAGTAATATAACGTTTTGTGATACAGTAAGAGGAGGCCTTGTCCTCACATCATGTTGGCCATGTAGCTGAAGTTCAGTGAGCATAGTGAAAGTTTAATTCTGAGTGTGCTTGAATCTTCTCTTCCCAGAGGGAGAAAAGTTACTCAAAGCTACAAACCAAAGCTTAATTAGTTCACTTTAAAACAGTGGCATTGCTCAGTGTCTGTAGTGTAGGATTAAATTCTGCCTGCTGGAGTGCTAGAGAGCTTATCTTGTAAGGCACAGTGAGAGGAAAACACTGTCAGAAGAACCTTCAACCCAAAATCATGGCAGAAAATGAACATGTTGAAAAATCTCCATAGCATCTACATGATGGTGTTCAATGGTCAGGAATAATAGAATATTTGAGGCCATGGGAGCTGTAGTAAGGAAGCAGGTGAGGTGTTCATTAAGTACACAATTAGCTTGTGTGCATATGCTTTTAGAATTAACCTTGGTGTTCCTTTCTCTGTTATTAGTACATGTGGTTAAGAAGTGATCAATCTTCTTTTTCTGTTGGTGATTTTGATTGCAGTGAAAATGTTTTTAGTTTGCTGAATAGAATATTTTTATTTGGGCAGGCTTTATTTTTTTTTTAATTCAGTATTTTTTTAGGGAAAGCAGATTTCTTTTGTATCAAAACCAAGGTTCATCTGACAAGCAGTTTGGGATGAACTAAATTCCTAACAGAACCTGGGGTGTTACAATATTTGCCTTCTCTTTTCCATACAGATAGTGTAGCCAGTAGCTGTTGCTGGAGGTGTTTCAAATTAAAAGCACCATGTTTATCATTAATTAGAGCAATTATTTCAACAAGTATTTTTTAATTCTTGGAGAATATTTGATTTCAGGTTTCAAAGCTTTGCAGAAACTTGAATCTAATTCTAAATTTCAAAAGTGCTATCACCTGACTTGTAGATGATGCATCAATATGTTGGATTGGGGTGGTGCAAAGCTTCTTTGAGAGAGCTCACAAATGTAGTACCTTAAATTTGACTAATCCCTGTGGAATTGGCATATCCTAAAGTTAGAATCTCTATAACCACTTGTATATTAATATGTCAAAGAGGGAACATGTTATAAAGGGCATATACTTTCAAGAAAACATGAGATATATTATTTTTTTCCACAGTTCTTGAGACAACAGAGTTACATAGCCTGGACATGCTTCTGTATGCTGAGGAATTTTGGTAGGAATTTAATACAAAACCCAACAGAATAAATTCATGTGCCCTGCATCACCCAGGATTGATTTGACTAAAGAGCTGAAGAAGTACTTCTGGTAACAGGTGGAAATTGTTATATTGTAAATTGTTAATAATAATGATAGAATGATTATGAGATTGCTTATGGTGACAAAAATCTATCTTCTGAAATGCAGTACTGACCTGGTCATCACTGTGAGCAGTGATGGCTGTAACCTCTGCTTGCCTGGTAGGAGGATTTGAAGAGGATTTGATCAATGTTTATACAAGGCCTTTCATATATTTTGCACTTTGTTAGCTCAATTCATCCTACACTTCACCAAAAAGGTTAGACCTCTTTTTATACATGACCTCCGAAGTGTGTGTCAGAATGGTACGGTTGATGAAATAACTGAGTCATGGGAGCTGAGTTCCAAGTAGACCATATTTTCACTTCAAGATTTAGTGGGCCTTGGCATAGTTAACCACAGTCCTGGCTTCAATGTGCACTTACTAAGCCAAACTTCAGGCACCCTTGTTTGTATTCTAGTCCTTGCAGTGGCTCACAGTGGACTTTCTGTTCCTTGCACTATCATCATGTTCTCACACTCTTCTCACGCAGGGAATTGAGAGAAAACTCTTCTGTGTGTACCATGAAAATTTCTGTAACAACAAAAACATTCAGACTTGGACTCTATCTAAGAGGCTAAACAAAGGACATTTTAAACTTAGTACCTTTTCAGAGAATTAATTATAATAGAATTTGTTTTGATGTGAAAATAAAAGATTTGTTTTCTACGTGACTTTGTTTGCCTGACCCTTTCATCTTTGTTCGTAGCTTGAGACAATAAGTGGTGAGTATAGCTGTGGTGACAAGGAAATCTGAGAAGAAATGAGAGAAAATACAAGAAGAAGGCTGAGAAACAATGGAGGGGTCATATCTACACTGCATGCCAGTCTTCTGCTGGCAGTTCTGGTGTGTACATGGCAAGGGTGCTGGGTTGCAGACATACAAGGATGGATGGAGCTGCTGCCAGCTCATTGCAGGGGGTGGAGTTCTATACGTGCCCAGTTTTGAGAAGATGGGGGCAGCTATAAAACTGAAGTGTGGAACAAAGGCACTAGGGGAATTTGAGCAATATACTTGGGTTAAAGCCTGCCTGTGTCCCAGTGAAAGTTGAGAGCTTTCTGAAGAACATTGCCTGTAACCTGAAAAGGGGAGTGTGGAGAGTTTATGCTTTTATAGCAAGGTTGAGGGTGTGCAAGTGTAGTAATTCTGGCTGGGGTATAAATCCTAGATCTGTCCTAGACAACTCATGATGGAGTATTGTAGTACTATGTGTATGATTTGTATAGTATGTGTATGATTTTCTTTTCAGCCAATGTTCTAGATTTGTGGGAGGTGGACCAACTTGCATTCCCTTCATGAGCGGAGGTGAGATTTCAAATGAAGCTTAAAAAAATTATTTAACTGGGTGTAGACTGGAGGCATGCTGATCTGGATGCCTTCTCTCACAGAAATAATTGCATTGTTCTAGGTGTTATATTCAGCCTCAGATGCTCCAGGATAGCACAGTCCTTTCCTTTGTGGAAAATGAGAGATTTTCCATAGAATAGGTGGTTTCTCTTTTTAAACCATTGAAAATATTTTCCTCTGAATTTCAGAAGATCAAAATTCACACCAGACTGGAGATTAATGTGTCATTTTTAGAAGTTATTTTTTATAATTCTGAAATCTTGCCTTCAGATGGAATGGGAAGGCATCAGGATGGGAATCCTGATGGGATTCAGGATGGGAATCTTTACAGATAAGGCAGAAAGCAACTATGAACAAAATAATGTATTGTCTTTTCCAAGACCTAAGTAAGAAAAGATGCACTTTTTTCCAAGTTTCTAGTTTTTATGAAATAACATCCTAACTTTGTGTTTAGAAAAGAATGTGAAATTGCTAAACTTACTGCAGCAAGTTCAGTTGCACCTCTCAGGAATGTATTTTAAATATACTTGGTCTACCTTAAGGTCTGGTATTTCTGAAAGACCCTTGATTGTCTTAAGAGTGTTATGAAAGGAGCTGACTGTACAACCAACCGTAACTAACCTCTCAGAATAGTGGAATACCTGACAATGTGTGAATTACTACATTTTAGAGGAGAGATTCTGACAAGAAAATACTTTATTCTCCAAATGTATGAGTATTTGGCACATCTTTAAGAGCAGTTGAATTAATTTGGTAGTAGTGTGGGGAATTTGTTTTGGTTTTAATGGAACTAAGGTGACTGAGAGAAGACTTGCTGAAATACTTCATGTCCAGAGGAGACTAAAATGAAATGTCTTTTCTTCTCTTAATCCAGGAGAAAGGAGCTTTATGTATGTGTGTATTGAGACAGGAATAGAGTATCCCAGAGTTGCCTCAGACTGAGTTCAGGTAGATCCTTCTGAGGCCTCTGGTGCGGGCTGCTGGTACTTGAGTCATCCTACTGGACTGGATGAAAAGTAAGAACACCTAAAATAACAATTACTAATAGATTCAATGCAGCTATAATTTAAATTGCATTGCTTGTTCAGTCAACTAAACAAGTGCCTTGTTGATAATATTTGTTAGTCTTTTCATTCATTTAGCCATACAGTTGTGGGAAACAAAGTCTTCAAACAGCTGTTTCTGTAACCACATCTCCAGATCATGCTCTTGCTTAACTCTTTCCTGCTTATTCCTTCCAGTTTAGTATTCTTTTGGAAAACAGGAAGAAAACAATACCTATAGACTTCTTTGTAACGTTTTCCAGCCTCTAAAACAATTACCCCCTTGTCAAAGAAAAAGGAAATTATGTCCAATACCCATAAGTACCTTGTTTTGTAAGAACCTGATTTAATGAATGACGCTGCAGTCTAATGCCAGGGGATGATCCCATCGACTTCCCAGTCATGTGCCTTGAATTTTATGATGCTGAGATTTGGCCAAACATTTGAGCCTCCAAAAAGAACTTGTACCAATTACATTTTTTGTTTCATAGTGCAGTCTCTGGTGTTTATGATCAGGTGGAAGTTAGATGGAAAAAGGACAATATAAGATTATGATAAGCAGCAAGCTATAGAGCATGGCAAATTAAATTCAGAATAATGTGATTTTATCTTCTAATGTTACTTTAATATATATATATATTTTTAATATTACCCTTACTTGACTCTGGATAGAACCTTCTTTTATGTTAGACTAATCCTCCAGTGTGCTGCTTGCTTCAGATCACACATGAACAACATGGATGGTGTGTTTTTCCAGAGCATACTCTCAGGTCTTGAGCAACCTCTTCTGTTTTTCACTGATTGGTCAAAAAAGAAAACGAAATTATTTGGCATTTCTTGTTCTCTAGCATAGAAGTGACATGGTGGAGTGATTTGTTTTTTATCCTTCCTGATGAAGCAGGAGTGTGAAAACAGAAGTCATAATATTCCTGCTTGTTCCTGGGCTGAAACTTCATAGCTGAGGATCACTTACACCTTGCAGTTGTAGTGTCTGTTGTCATACCTACCACGCATCAATATCCACAAAGCACTCAGTGCCAGGGGTTTTGTGCCAATCATTCTGAGTTCAGCCTAAAATCTGAGCATAATATTTTTTAGTAGTAGAAAAATACCCCAAATTATTGCTCAACGTTAAGAAAGAATCTTTAGAATGTCAGAGGAACATTTTCATGCACAAAAGTGCTGCTTATTTGTTTCTTAGCTTGCTTGAGCATTCTTTACTCTTTGACAGAGCAGCAGACATTCCCTTTGCATAGAGTAATCAGCAGCAGAAACAATGCAGGCCACGTTTTCCACAAGCCAGAAAAATAACTGTCTTTGTTCTGGTGAGGCACAATGATTGAATAGCTATTATGTCCAATATCCATATGAACCATTTCTTTGAAATGGGAACAGACACTTCATGAGGAGAGGTAACTAATAAAGTTCCTTGTTCATTGACAGGGAAAAAAAATATGACATTTTCTTGTGTCTTTAACAATGACTTAGCTGTAGAGATGTCCTGAATGTGAATTAATACAGACAAAAGTTCAGCCTGTCACAAGATGATGAAGTTTTCAATTTTTTACTACTGAACACAGAGAAATGAAGTCTGGATCAAATGATATGCAAAAAACTGGTGATTCTTAAAGCACATTGACCTTTATAAAGGAATCAGAAGAATAATCATGAAAATTCTTTTAAGGGTTGATCAGCCAAATATGATGCAAAAAAAAAAAAAGGAATAATGGTTAAAAAAATTATATATATATATAAATGTATGAGTGCTAAGGCCTAGAATCATCAAATAGACATTTGGAAAAGTGCTTAATACATATAAGCAGATCACGTAAATAATAGTTTGATGGCTGGAACATGAAACAATATTTTTTAATGTAATTATTTATGTGCAAGTCTGCCTTGGAAGAGAGTATTAAATTGGCAATCTGATCAAACACAGATTCTGAACAAGCAGAGAGGTTGTGATGAAGGGGAATGCATGAGTAGCAAAGAAGAAATATCTCCAGGAAACACAGAAGAAAGATTAAATAAAGAACAAAAACACCCTGCTGAACAGTACTCAGTTCCCTGCTTGGAAAGATCTCCTTCACCAGTCTTTTGTGTTATAATTTGCAAGAACTGCAAGCAAGAGCAGTAGTGAAAAATCTCCAGTTTTAACTAATGGATCCAGGAAAGACCTTCAGTGAAGACAAATCACATCTGGGGGACAGAATTGTCTTGTATATGATTTGTTCATTATGTTTAATATTAAAATTCAGGAGCAGAGGTAACTGCTTTGTAGCAAACCTTGTGAAAGGGGTATATCTAGACTTAGGCTGGAGGAAAAAAAACACTGTCATTCTGAGTCTGATGAGACTAGAGAGGCAAAAAGCCATGTGGTTGAGACCTTTGCCATGAAAGGAGACTGAACTGCAGCAAGGAGACAGGCCTCGTGAAGTAGGAAAAGCAATGGTGGTATTTGATGACAACTGCCAGCTAGAAAGATAGCTGGGGTGAAGTTGGAATGAGAAGCTATGAAGTACTTTTCTAGGTTTCTTTATAGTCAAAACTCATCCTTGCATATCTGTCTGGTCCATCACAGTTGTAGGAAGTTCTGGGCAGAATGAATTGACAAAAACCTTAAACTATAGGAAGCTCATAACAGTACAAATAACTCGTGACTCATCAAAAGGGCAGAGGGACAGGCCTGGAGGAAGTTCAAGTCAAATGTCACCACCTAAAAATATATCTGAAATCATGCAGTTTCTTCCTCTGATGAATATTTGGAGTAAATTCCACAAAAGGCTGTGCTCTTTATGAACGATGTGATGCTGACCTTGTGTGGGCTGGGGATAAAACATAGGAATGGCTTCTGAAAAGATGCTCTAAATAATTTATTGACCACATCCTGGGAACTGGTATTGGACAATGTTTCTAAGCCCACAGCCATCTCATCAAATGCCAGTAGCTCAAGACTTAGTGGAGTGGTGCTCCAGTTACAGGGAGATGAGTCCTGTCACACGTGGTTTCAGGCAGCTTTCAGATGCCAAGAATAAGTGTGCACAAATAGTGAGAGAGGCTGGTGAGAGGTTGGGCCAGGGGGGAGATTCAGAGGATGCTACCATATCATGATAGTTTCAGCAATGAGACAGGTATATTGAAACCACTTGTGGTACTGAAAAAATAGTAATACTCAAAGTACCCCTAACTAATGTGTTTCAAACCTATCTCAAAAAAAATATGATACCAGGAAAGACTTTAAGGATGATTGTCTGCTAAGGAAGCTGCAGGTGACTGAGGTTTTCAGCATGATAGAGGAGCCTGTGAAGGTGCAACTGAGTGGCCTTCCATCACTGTATGAACCTGGTGTGTGTAAGTAACCACCAATGGCCACAAGCAAATCAAAACTTCCCATGTTTTTTTTTGAGTTGGCCTCAATAGTCATAGGGGACTTGTGTTTGAACAGCTTCTTAAATGAAGAGAAAGGAAAAAGGAATGTTGATGATGTTTGCTAGTTAATGTTTGCTGTTGGAACCTCTCTTAAGACTGAGGAAAGAAATGTCCATTGCATTTGCTTACACAATGGCAACTTGTGCTTGGTATGGGTGTGATAGTGCAGAGAGTGAAAATCATATCCTGAAGCCTTAACCAGATTGTCCTCTCACTTTGCCTTTACTTTTGCAAGTATTTTCTAAAATATTAGAAATATTGTTCAATATTTCTCTTATTTTCAAGTATCAGGCTTAAGTTCAATTATGAAGACTAAAAGAAAATCATTAAGTAGCAGTATGGAGAGCATATGATACAGGTATTTCCTTATCTATGGACCTAATATCTTCCCATTTCTCTGGGAGAAAAGAGCTGTGTTGATGGTTAAGAGAAGAATCTGTCCCTTCCATAAGACAGGCTTAGTCCAGTGTTTGTAATACAGTTTGATATTGATTTCAGTGAGCTCAGGATCAGTTTCTCCTTCATGCCTGGAAGCCAAGAGCTGTCACTCTGGGTATTTCTTCTTGGAAGGTGAAGATAAGTCTGTGATCCAACAACATTCGAGGAGAGTCCCTGCCTTTGCTCCACATGTTTCACAGCAACAAGCAGCTCTGAGCAGTAGGAATGTGTGCAGGAATGAGTATCTTTGACTCCTGTGCCAGCATACCTAAGGTAGGTCCTTCTCCAAGGCTCTCTAGGGAGATGTAGATGATATTAGAATTTTGCTGTTTGGCCCAGATATTTTCGGTATTTATGTTTCTTCTTATGACGTATTCTGCCTTCCTCGCCTGTCAGCCCAGTTCTAAATAGGGCAGTCAAAGGCAAACGTGCAAATGAAGAGGTTTCTTCAGCATGGGAAACACATGCAAGCTCTCAGAATAGATTTCCCATGCCCCTCTCCCCTTACCAGAGTCCTGTTTCACTTTGGAAAACTGGGCACCTATGGCTGATTTTCCAAGCCCTGCCCAAGAGGAACAGCAGCTCCTCTCCCTCGGGCAATGCTGAGAAGGATTGGGGTGGGTATTCCCTTTTATGATTTTGTCCTCATGCCCAGTTGATCTTGACTGCAATGTCATATTAATCACACAAAATGGCCTTGAAGTACTCTTTTTCATTAAAGATGCTATAATAGGCTGGGGGGGGTTATCTTCCAGGCAGTGATTTTGGATTAGCTACTGTGTGTGGTGTTATTGCGATTGGAGTTTGGTAATTTGTGAAGTGACTTGAGAATGTGAAGCTTTTTTTTTAACAGTCTATAAAGCAGCAAGTCTCAGAAATGCCCTCTAATCACATTAATCTAGCCGGTGTATTCCTACTGATAGTGTGTGTTAGCTTTGGGAAAATCACAGAAGGCCTCTGTGTATTTTCTCTCATAGCACTAATAGGAATGATATTATAATAAACCTTGTATAGAAGTTTATACAGTGCAGTGTAACGATTTTGGGTGGAAATGCAGTATGAACATTAACAGATCTCCTTTGCAGGGGTGTATTTTTACTCTGCTTTTCTATATAGAAGTAAATGTATTGCATTCTGAGTGTAACAAATGGATCTTGGAACTTTTCAGTGCTTTGCAACACCTTTTGTCTAGAAGATTATAATGTACAAACCCAAATCAAATCTCTCTTTTTCCTTCTATTTTGTGGCCTAACTTGTTGACCACAGTGTTGCTTGCCGTGTGTTTCTTCACTGCACAGTCACTTGTGTGCTGGTGCTCTGGTTCAAAATGGTTTTCCCTGGTCCTTAATGCTTAACCTGGTGCTTAGTTTGGTCAGTCCACCACACCAAGCCCCATGGGAATATTGCTATTTCAGACTCCTACAGGTGATCTCTGGGAACTCCTGTAGTTCTGTAGTGTTGTACAGGCCTCCAAAGGCAAAGAGGCTACAGAGAACTGTTTCTCCTCTTTCTGAAATCACCAGTGTCACAGAGTCTGAACTGGCCCCTCTGAGTTTATTCTCCCACCAACAATACAGGATCTGTCTGAAGCTTTGGAGTGTGCAGATCCCTTATCTAAAGTTAAATATAATATAGGCTATTGCTTGTACTTAATATGCCTGCATTTTACTCACTGCTTCTCCTTGTCCATGTCTAGAGGGAGAATTGACAGCTGTGGCCTCAAGCAGGGTGTGTTTGGTAGCTGCAGGGTTTGGATGCCAGGTTCTGGGATATCATGCTCACAAAGGCATTTGGGTCTGTGATAGGCTCTGGCATTGCACTGCCTGCAGCTGTGAGGCTCTCTGAGGTGGTGTTGGGTCAAGCTGCCTCCTCCATGGCAGAGCCCCTTGCTGATCACTTGGCACTTTCTGTACCAGTTACCCCCTGATATGCTGTAAGAAATCCACAGCAGGACTCTTATGGCACTGTGGGTAGGGTCTGACAACTATATATTGGTTTCCTTTAGATCTCTACTGTGCCCGTAAATTGCCTCATGCAGTAAATGAAACCTTGTGCAAGCTTATTTTCAGCAAGCTCTGGGCAAGTTCTTCAGGAGATTCTCAACACTCAAATATTTATTAATGTTTATTAACATTTGCTTCCAGACATCTCTCCATTGTGTTCTACCAAAGGTAGGGAAATGAACATTCCCAGCAGTTAGCCATGTATTTTATGACACCTGCTCTTGGTTGCCCATCAATTCACTGTCAAATCCCTCTGGCACCATGTTCCAGGGAAATGTTAAATTTCCAGAAAGAGACTGTGACTTGCAGCATGCTCAGCAAGTCATCACCTCCCTCAGAGTGTCCGAGTCTGGCAGCAACAGGGAGCATCCTGCAGCCTGCTCAGGGAAGCTCAGTACCAGGCACTGACATCTCTGGTAATTCCAGACTTCTGAGTTCATCTCGGGTGCTGTTGCTGTGGAAAGCTGACTAGAACAATGCCTGTTTCTTCTCCTGCTCCTGTTTCTTGACCATCTTGTTTGATTCCACCTTTGGGATGTGATATACAGATGTAAGCTTATGCAGGTGTGTGTTTGTGTAGGTATGCCAAGCTGGTGGAATAGGTGCTGTGTTGGCAGTAATTAGAGTTGAGTATAAAATATAATTTTAACCAGATTAGAACATGCCTAAGGCCAGAATAAAACTTGTAGACGGACAGGAAAAGAAGTCAAAGTGTAATGTAGTAAGCAGGAAAAACCCCAATTTATGACTGAAACAATGTTTATTTGTTGTTCATCAATCTCTTGAATCAGCAGGTCAAGTTAAACTAAGTCAGTTCTTTGCATTTGATGTACTGAGACAGGTAATTCTAAGATCATTTGGCCTGATTCTGTGGTGAGCCCTACAAATAAAAACTACTAGTTTAGTTGAATTTGTCATATGAATGCTAGGCTAAAGTAAATTACTGTACTTAATGCCTGTAAGTGAGCACCATCGTTTGCTTTGTAGAAAAATGTTTGAACAACTTCTTAAATGCTAGATCACTTTAGGTGTGAAGGAATGAATTGTGTGTGGGATGCTGGATCACTTGGTTCATGCTGTGTTTGAAAAGTTTAGGTGTGGTGCAGCCTGAGGGGTTTCACATTTAATTGAGAACTTTCCGATTTGGCCTAAGGGGAGATGATTGTTTCTGTTATATTTTCAAGTAACTTATTTACATCCTCAGGCCTGGATCATATTGTGGGTCTGGGGGTTAGTTCTGATCTGAGCTAGTCTGAGGTTTTGAGGGTAAAAAAAAAATCCCACTATTAAGAGATATTTCTGTTTTAAAACCATTCCTATACTTCTAGAATGGTAAATTTTATTACTTTATTAACCACTCTTTACCTGACTGCAGTGAAGGGATCTCTTCAAAAAAAGATCATTGTGGTGGTGTCATGACAGGCAGTTCTGCCTTCTTTTTAAATTTAGGGGAAAAAAGAGAAATTCTGGGATGTGCCTTTTACTGTTTTGAATAAAGGCAAAAGGAGGGCACGGAGCAGGGGGTGTGTATGAAGATTAGGGGAGCTGTTCAGAAAAGACAACATGTAAATGACAGACTGAAAGAATAGAAGACAGAAAGTGGCTCTGAGCTTTCATGGGCAAGGGAGAACTGACTCACTTTGTGTCCTTCAGTGAGCTCAAGTCTGCCTGGGAAGAGGTCAGGGCTGTGTTGGGATGGTCTAGCAAACACTCTGCTGGTGGCTGCTCACAGAGAGGTGCCACATTCCTTTAGAGCTGGTCATGTTGTGTGCCCCCAGCCTGAACACTGGAGAAAAGTGTGAGAGGAGGAACCACCAGCCACAGAATGAGTCAAAGAGGCTCCTGAGGAACGTACCCCAGCTCCCGGGCAGGATCCTGTAATCCTAGATGGGATGGCTTTATATTTTGCTTTCATAATAGCTGCCCTTTTGTGTTCCAGGGGACTATTTGCAGAAGCAGATGCAGTTTGGTATCAGTCTGGCCCTGCATAATTGACATTGCTGTTATTGTGTTTTATAGCATGCAGAATAGACTGGGTTCTGAACGGAGTGTGTGGAAACGTGGTGCCACTTATCAGTCAGGATTTAATGAGCTGCACTGGTTGTAGCAGTGAAGAGTGAGTGAGAAGGAGGTGTGTACACACAGGCAGAAACATCAAGAAACAGTTGCTTTTAATGGTGAGTGGCCAGATTAATAATCAGGCTTCTTGCTGCTTAATTTCTGATAGTGCAAGCCTGGACTCTCATCGATTCAGACAAATATTGGGGGTGTGGAATTCCCAGATGGAACTCGCACAGCTGTAATTCACTGGTGCTGCTCTATATCCAGCTGTTGTATTGGTCTTTATTCTTAATAAAAAAATTAATAAAAATAATCTATTAAAAACATAAAATAAAGAAAAATAAGGAAAAAAAGAAAAAATGGGAGGGGTTAAGGAAGGAAATAAAAAAGTGGTAGAACCAGAATGCCTCAGAGGAGTTAGCTCAGCAAAGCTTGGTGCAGTCAACCATTTAAACACATGTTTAAATCTCAGCACTTTCAAAATTTAGCCTATCACTTATGCTTGTGCTTTAGAGCTTCACTGGTCTGGACCAAATAACTGTGAAAAAGGAGAATTTTACTTTCAGTTTTGGAGGATTTATCAGCTTGATTGCCCTGGGAATTTCTCTAGTTAATCTACCTCAGCAGAATAGGTGTAAAAGAGCACTGCAGCACCACAGTATCCTCTTACATCACTGATGGGTGCTTCAAAATGACTGTGTGAAAATTGCAGGCTCAGAATGTGTTTCCTTGGTCTCTGACAGCAGATATTTTTCTGGAAGTACCCAAGGGTCAAATGCAGACTTGAGAAACATGGTTGCAACTTCCTTGAAATCAAAATTACAAACACATATACCCAGATCTGAACTTGATCTTAAGCCAATTTGTATTTCAGTTGAAATGTAGTGGAGAAACCAGAGAGTTTTTGTTTGTTGGTTTGTTGTTTTTTTTTTTCTTTTTTATCGCATGAAATGTTTAGATGACACTTTGTTTCTGGTGGTAAAACACAGGACAATATTAAGATGAATGTAACTACCCATGATTGAACAGGCAGGGCATAAACCTGCCTGCAATCTCTGAGACCTAAAACTTAGCTGGCATGCAGCAGGTATTTCTCAAGCAGGAGGGGCTGCTTTTCTAAATAGACTGTATTTATTATGGGTGGCTGGGTATCTGCGTTCTGGCTCAGTTCCCTGTAGTAAGGAACTGACCACATTACTATTTGCAAACACAGGGTTCACTCAAGTGGTACTAAAAAGAGGTGGGGCAAGCAGAGCTTTAAAAAGAAGAGTCCGTCCAAGTTTGTATGTCAAAAGCAACTTTGGAGGACGGTACCTGGACATCTCACTCCTCTACTCCCCTGAGGGCTGGGGTGAAGTTTTCCAAATTCACTGCTTTTAAGGCTTAAAAAGCAGCTTTGCTTGGCTGGGGGAAATTCACAGTGATCCTTGCAAGCTTTGCTTTGAAGCTGTGTTAAATTCGTGGCAAGAGTGTCAGGCATTTCATACTAGGCTTCTGAAAAAGAAAAAAACCCCCAACAAAAACAGAGAGAGGGGAAAAAAACCCCGACGTGTGTGTGTGTGTGTGGAAGAAATCTCCCAGGAATTTCTTCAGGGTTGTAGTCAGACACAGTAAGGGCTAAAGTGACAAGCAAAGCAAGGCAAAGATAAAACTTGGAATTGTGATAAGATGTCTGAGTTTAAAGTGGGAGATTGCGGAAACCTGTTTGGATTACACGTGCTCATCTTCCCCTGGATATGACTGAACACAAGCTAGTTTTTCTCCAGTGACAGTTGGAAAAGGACCCTCAAGATTATGTTTCTCTTCCATGTTGCTTTTTTGCCACTGGTTTTTAAAGTTGGTTTTGTCAGCCTCTCAGCTCTGCAGCACTGGAACTGTCCTAATGGATACAGACTGAAGACAGAAAACTCGGCTTGTGTAGGTAAGTTGCCGAGCATTAACAGATGGAGAAAAATGCCTTTGTGTTTTCTTAATTGAGCTGTAGCATTTTCAAAGAGCTTTTTTATTTTCCTTTTGCCTTATACTGTCCATTGGTAAATCAGCTTCTCAATTGCTTTTGCTTTTCATAATGATTAAAATACATTTTAATGAGTTTCTTGTCACTTATCTGTCAGTTATTATCAGAAAGCAGGGTACACCTTTTTATGATCATTAAGAAATCTGAACTGTTCCCTAGTTACCAAAATTCTTTGCCATAGCTTTAGTGTCTCCTAAGCTTCAATGCATGCACATTAAACATTTGCCTGTAGGTGTATTTTTCTATTTGTATATGCATATATAAAGAGTATTTTAATGATTCTGTATTAGTATATATTTAGACGTGGGCTTGATAACTTTAAAAACTACTTTCCTATGTTTATTGGCTCATGTAGGTATGTGTGCTTCTATTTGATATTACATTTCATACAGTACATCAGTTGCAGGTTAATTTGATACTGTAATACTAATGTCTGTGTGAATTACATGACTCATTAATATTAGTATAATCACTTCCAGTGATTTGGAACATGTAAAATGCAGGTTCCCTGTCTTTACAAAGTGTGAGACAGAGAATGACAAAACTCTTCTCCCTACCCTGCTACTTGAAGTCCGATTTTATTTTTTTTTAAAGAAAAATCAACAAAAAACAGAGCAAATGAAGTCATGGACTTTGCAGTAAGGAGGTGAGGAAACACTCTGTAAGGATTCAAGCAAACAGACCTAATACTTGAAGTTAATGCTTTTGCCTTAAATTGCTTCAGAGGCTCTGACTCAGTTCTTGACATGATTCCAGTGATTTAATAACAGGTGCCTCCTCTGTGCATTCTGCCAAGAAATACCATCTTGGAAGCAGAAAATAGAAGTGTATGTGTTAAATGCTGAGAGTGGAGGAGCTGGATGTTCTTTGTGTACACATGATAAACCTGACCGAAGGTCTGCCTGGGAGCCAAACACACCTAGGGTACTGTCACACTGGGGCTGGAATTCAAGGGAGAACTCTAACTGCTGAAATGAATCCCATGCTGGCACCTCTTACTGTGCTTGTCTTTCCATTGCAAAGCACTCAAAGTGCACAAACTGGATTCCCTTGAGGCCATTTCTGAACCAGAAAGTGTTCCTGTGGGAGAGCATCTGTCCTGTCTACTCTGGAGGGCTACTCCACCTGAAATCTGTGCAGTGTGTGTCTCGTGCCACTGATGCACTTTACACAGCCCATCCTATAGGTCCACACTGTATGTAGCTTCCACGTGCTAGTTAGGATGTACATTATTTATGACTTCTGTATTACTGGGTTGCCCAATTAAGATCCCAGGAGAATCCTGCTGATATGAAAGGAATTGCTTGGCTATTGTTTAATGAGTCAAAAAGCTCTCTAAATATTCACATTCAGAAGGCTGTGAGGATGTGGTTTTTTTTTTCAGTTGCCAAATTCCACATGTTGATGTACATCCCTCTTCCATGAATGGAGACATACCTTGCTTTATGTCTCTCCTGCTGAAAATGAGACCTGTTCAGCTGCACTGTGGGTTTGGGGACTCTAGGTAAAGCACCAAACCAGAGTGGCCTGTAGCTCAGCAAACCCTGAAAGAAACAGCAATAGATGTCTTGTGTAAGAGCTGACATTGCTATGGGATACTCTGAGCTATTCCATGCAATGTAGAATGAATGACAAATGAGATGTGCTGGGATATCTTCCATTTGAAACCACTGGATTACAGGGGATGAAGTGGAGGAGGTGAAATTCTGACATGAAATGCAAGCCTGAAGGCTGCTTTAGTGGAATGGATTGCCTCTGTTCTTTTCTCAGGGTGCTGGAAACACGAGTCATGTTCTGGCCAGAAGGCAGGATGTATGATATTGCAGCTCCTGAATTCTGAGAGGTGGAGGGTGCAGTGGAAGCAAGTGGCGGGAAGCTGGAGGCAGGCTTTGAGGGGATGAAAGTGGTGAGTGGGAGATGTGACTCATACCACTGAGCTGTGAACAATGACAGCAGGCTGAACTCGCTGCTTTGGGGGCTGTTCTTGGTGACCTGGAATAAATACACCAACTGTAGAATGTTCTTCATCTTCTGTGGCCATGGTGGCATCCTGCCAGCCATGGGGACTACCCTGAGTTGAGAGTCTCTCTCAGTGCACTGTTCCAAGCAGCTCTGACTGGGAAGTGTGTAGGCTTTTCTGGATCTGTTTCCATACTGCCACTAGAGATGAAGGTCTGGGTTGTGCTCTTCCTTCATTAGCTTGCTTCTTTAGTTCCTTCTATTTCTGGGGATATTCAGAGATCAAAGACCTTCTCATCCTGCGGAAGGATAATCTAACCCTAAATGTCTCACATAATTTTATACAGTTATTTTATGAGAGATTATCTGAATCCTGACTTGGTATGCCAGGAGAGGAGAGGCCTTTTGAAGGGACTGTGTGTCCCTCAACATCAAGGTTTAGAAGAGAGAAAGTATGGAAGAACAAATCATGAGGTGAGAACAAGACTAGTCTGAGGAAAGAACATATCAATTTATCAGCAACTGAGGGCAGAACTGGAAACATTTCTGCAGTTTTTGATGTTGGAATGTCAACTTAATTATTTGTTTGAAGCAGTTTGTTCCATACAGCCTTCTGAAGACACACTGCTAAAACTTTTGGTGTATTCTGAAAAATAGAAATGCCAAAACCTCCCTAATTCCCAGCTATCCTGTCTTTGCAAGCAGGTCAATAACATTATGTTGAAAGTTGCATGACTGGGGAAGTAGAAATTCACTCTGCAGTTACTAATTTATTTCAAAGATAAACCCCAAATATATTTTATTTCCATTCTAGTGCCCAAACCCTTGAGACCTGAGTCCAGAAATGTAGAAAATGAAAGATATTATAGTCTCTTAAGATCTTTTTTCAATTTTTCTTCAAGATGTCTATAAGTGGTTTCTGAGTTTAAATTGTAGATTTGATTCTACTTTGTACTTGATTAAATTATATGATTGCTCTTGCTGACATATCTCTGATATGATCACCTGGAAAAGTCCAGGAACTGATCATATAATGATCACATATATATATACAAATATATATATATATATATACACTAACCACCCCCTTCTCCTCCTGCTCTCTCTCTTACCACGCCGTTTGCACCCTTTCCCCACCCCTACCTCCCCCAAAATCGTGCCCCACCCACCG
>JANHGL010004470.1:0-13933 GCA_024611195.1 Ceyx melanurus | reverse complement strand
AGGAGAGCCTGGCAGGGGGGGCAGCAGCTGGCATGGGGGGCAGGAGGAGACCCTGGCAGGAGGGACAGCAGCTGGCATGGCAGGGCAGGAGGAGATGCTGTGATTCTCCATCACAGCTGGTTCTCCATCCCAGCAGGTTCTCCATCTCAGCAGCTTCTCCATCACAGCAGGTTCTCCATCCCAGCTGGTTCTCCATCACAGCAGGTTCTCCATCCCAGCTGGTTCTCCATCACAGCAGGTTCTCCATCACAGATGGTTCTACCATCACAGCTGGTTCTCCATCCCAGCTGGTTCTCCATCACAGCAGGTTCTCCATCCCAGCTGGTTCTCCATCTCAGCAGGTTCTCCATCACAGCAGGTTCTCCATCACAGCAGGTTCTCCATCTCAGCAGGTTCTCCATCACAGCTGGTTCTCCACCAGAGCAGGTTCTCCATCCCAGCTGGTTCTCCATCACAGCTGGTTCTCCATCACAGCAGGTTCTCCATCACAGCTGGTTCTCCATCACAGCTGGTTCCCCATCACAGCAGCTTCTCCATCAGAGCAGGTTCTCCATCACAGCTGGTTCTCCATCACAGCATCCTGGCCTTGCTGCAGGAACCCTGGAGCATTAGCAGCAGGTCATTCCAAGCAGCTCTCCTGGGCTCTCTCACCCCCCCACCTTCCTGACCCCCAGCCCTGCTGGACTGACTCATCTCTGAAACCAGCCCTGCTGCTCACAGCTGTGGGACAGACCGACCCAGTTTGGCTCCAGTTCAGGCAGTGCAGCAGTTCTGGTGAACTGAGGAGCAGGCAGGGATGGTGAGCAGGGCAGAGGACACAACTGCAAGGTCTCATTCTGATCCCTTTCTTCCAGTGGTGCTGTTCACAAGCGGGTGCAAACAGAGGGGTGGGTGCCAGTGAACTCTCACTCACCCCAGGGTGCTGCTCTGGCTCTGCCCACACAGGCTTCACCAGTTTTGGGCACAAAAAACACCCCAAACCCCATCTCCTTGTGACTGCTTGAAGCAGCAATGTGTGTCAGGGATTCTCCAGCAGTGGGTGGGAGCTCAGTGCTCACAAGAACACCTTGGGGTATTATTGATTTTCAAAGGGACTGTCTTGTTTTCAACAGCATCATTTTGTCACTCCCGGGGTCATTTTACTTTCTAATGGGAAGAGAAGTCAGAGGAGCAGACTGCTCTGCCAGGAGACAGCATCCTGGCTACCCAGCTCTTCTGTGAGGCAGGGGAAGGGAGGGAGACAAGCAGTAGGTGCCAGATCTTGTCCTGGCAAGAAAGCCCCAAGTTCACTCGCTGTCTCCTGGCTCCATGGTGGTTACTCTGGGCTCCTCTGGAAGGTCCCACCTCCAGTCAGACCCTGAGAGTGCTGGCAGTACAGCAGTGTGGGGATGGGGAGGATGGAGTGGAGATGATGGTGAGGATGGAGAGGATGATTTTGGGTGAAGAAATTGTGTGGAGTGATGCACCAGGTCCATATGCCCCGTGCAGGCTGCCCAGGGCAGTGCCAGAGAGGGCACGGGGGGTGGTTCTCTGCTCAGCTGCCTCTTCACTGACATCCCTGAGCTCTAAGGTCCTAATTCTGTGTCGAGTGCCCTTGAAATCAGCTCAGAAGCTGGGGGAGAGGCAGGGCAGACACACTGACAGGTGGACAGACTGACACACTGATTGCCCCGTGTTGTTTCCATCAGCCACCTGATTGGAAAAGGAATGAAGGCAAATAGGATTTTGAAGAGGGAAAAACCTATGAAGTCTAATTTAAGGGAGGTGGAAGTGTGAGATTTCAGCCCTGCAGAAAACACAGAACCCACCTCTGCTGGAGTCTGCCACGCAGGCAGGGCTGGGGAGGCTGAGCAGGGGGGAGTGGAGGTCTCAGGAGGCTGAGCAGGGGTGAGTGGAGGTCTCAGGGGCTGGCTGGGGTGAGTGGAGGTCTCAGGGGGCTGAGCAGGGGTGAGTGGGGGTCTCAGGGGCTGGCTGGGGTGGTTGTCACAGTTCCCTCACTCCAGATGTTGGTCCCTGCCCCTCTGCCTGGCCCTGCCTCTCTGCTCAGCATGCCCCGCTGGGGACAAGGAGCTGAGAAGGCTGAGGGAGGTGTCAGAGAAGGAGAAGCCGTGGGCTGCCGGCATCTCCTCTGCTATCTCCAGGCACCTCTGAAGGCCTCGTGTGTTCTCTGGCAGAGGCAGGCAGCCCTTCATCTGGGAGCTGCAGGAGGCTCAGGCAGCTTCAAAGCGTGCTGGCTGCATCCCTGCTCCCAGCCTGTCTCCGGAGCTCGGCTCCAGCAGCAGGCAGCGTGGGCTCTGCTGGGAAAACTCTTCTGAGCCCCCCTGGAGGAGTTAAGAGAGCAGGGATGAAAGGCAGTGAGTACACACACTCCTCCCTCTGTGTTGCTAAAGCTGCTTCTGACGAAGGCGGGGGGGGGGCGGCCCAGGGTAAAATCAGCCCCTTCTCCTGCCAGGGCAGCTGGGGGTTTTGCTGCCAGCTCCTGCTTGCTCGCAGGACAGAACCCAGAGCTGGCAGGCTGCTGGAGCCCAGCTCTGCCCTGCCCTGCTCCCAGGGCCCAGCTCTGCTGCTCCCGGCTGCTCTGCCCCCCAGGGTGGTTCCCAGCACAAGAGAGGGGGTGCTAATTAGCCTGCAGCCCTACCAAATGCTGGGAGGAGGAAGGTAATGAGCAGCATACGTTTGGAGGGCTGGCCGGGGAAGCCAGGTTTGCTGTTGAGCATTGCTCCTGATCGCTCTCTGTGCCTCTGCACACCCTTCCCCAGCACAGCCCTCCCTCTGCAGAGCTGCCACAGCCCTCTGTGCATCCAGCCAGCCCTCTGCTGCCCTGCCTTCCACCTCCTGGGGTGCACCTTGCTGCTGGGAGCACCGTTTGGGGCCCCCTCGGTGCCCCGAGCACCTGGCCCGGGCTGGCTCCCAGCTCCTGCTGCTGCTTCAGCAGCCTCTGCCACAGCTCCTCCCCCAGGAACGCAGCTAAATTGAATTAGAGTCATTAACTGGCGGTCACACTCTTAATTGAGCAGTCAGGAGGGCGGAGGAAAGCAGGGAAGGTAATTAGGGTGAGAGGAGATGACATGCAGCAGGAGCTGGAGCCTGCTGGGGCAGCACAGGCAGCTTCCAGAGGGCACAGGAGTCCTCTGATGGCTCGTTCCTGGGCCCTGGGTCACTCCGGGCTCGGGGATTCCCCTCTCCACATTGCACCCCTGGCACTAAATCCTCTTGTCATGCTGCTGTGGGCACCTTTGCTGTCCACACTGTGTCCATCCCCTCAGGTGAGGTGTTCTGGGGACCCCAGAGTGCCAAAGCAAGGACCCCAGAGTGCCAGGGCAAGGAGCTGTGATGATACCATGTGCAGAGATGATACCATGAGTAGAGATGATGCCAGGTGTAGAGATGATGCCAGGTGTAGAGATGATGCCAGGTGCAGAGGTGATACCAGGTGCAGAGGTGATACCAGGAGTAGAGGTGATACCAGGAGTAGAGATGATGCCAGGTGCAGAGATGATGCCAGGTGTAGAGATGATTATCATGTGTAGAGATGATTATCATGTGTAGAGATGATGCCAGGTGTAGAGGTGATACCAGGTGTAGAGGTGATACCAGGTGTAGAGGTGATACCAGGTGCAGAGGTGATACCAGGTGTAGAGATGATACCATGAGTAGAGGTGATACCAGGTGCAGAGGTGATGCCAGGTGTAGAGGTGATGCCAGGTGCAGAGATGATGCCAGGTGTAGAGGTGATGCCAGGTGTAGAGGTGATGCCAGGTGTAGAGGTGATACCAGGTGTAGAGGTGATGCCAGGTGCAGAGCTGACCCCAGGAGCAGAGACAGGAGCCCATCTTTGAGGCTGCCCTGTGGCCTTCAATTCCCAGGGAGCCCCTGCAGCAGCCAGAGGAGGGGAGGGGAGATAATGGGAAGGGTGGGGAAACTGGGGAGAATGTGCAAAAGCAAGCCCTCTGAAGCCTGGGATTAGGGGGGGATCGGGGAAAGTTGGGAAGCTATAAAAAGAGCTGGAGAGATTGGTTTTCTCTGGGATTAGGAGCAGAGTCCATCTCAGCGTGGCTGTTAGCTGCCTCCAGGCTGGGAAACCGAGCACCTTCAAAGAGAAAATCCAGAGAACAGCAAATTAATGGTGGTGCTGCTGTGAGAGATGTGCAATGATCTGCTCAGAAAACCCCCCTGTGGGGACAGAGCCTGCAAACTAACTCAGCTGAGAGCATCACCTGCATCACCAGGTGAGGTCTGGACACCAGAGCTGGGGGTCAGGGGGTGTCTGGGCACCAGAGCAGCTCCAGCTCTGCCCCCCGTGCCAGCCTGGTGTGGGCACACTGGGGTGTCAGACCTCTGTCACTCAGAGCCTTTCTCCCTCTTCCTTGGCATGCCATCTCTGTAGCATCTCCATTTTTTCAGGAGATAGTTAAAGCCAATAAAATAATCATTATTGCTGCAATAATTTCCAAGCAGATTCAGTATCTGCCTTGCTGGCAGTGCCAGTGTGAGTCGGGGAGCCATAAAGCACCCGAGTGCATCAAGATGGGCAGGGAGGAGGGAGGGCTGGCATTTCATCTGCCTCCCTCATGGTCCTCTCTAGTTACTGGGAACATTTGCATATTGTTAATGCGGTGCCTCTGTAATGAATTCCTCCCTCCAGACTCTTTCCTGAGCATCTCTGAGGGGCAGGAGTGGCAGCCTCAGCCTGGCTGTGCTGCAGAGCTGGGGGGTGCCCCTGAATGGGGGCAGTGCAGGTACAGAGGGGGGCACAGCAGGGCTTTGTCTCCAGCATCAGAGAATGCCATCTGTTTCATTTCTGACCTTTTTGTTGTCCGACCTCCTTTGAACTTGGCCAGAAGTCCCCAGGGTAATGCATTTTCTTTGCATTCAGGGCCAGGATTATTTGCTATTAAATTGGAATTCAGGGAAGAAGGAGGTTTAAATTCTCCCGACCTGTTAATCCTCTGCAGAGTGGAAATACTGCCTGTCATTACAAGGTTTGCTTGTGCTCCTTTTCCCTCTTTGGCCTGAGTTCAGCCCAGACCCTAAACTCGCCCCTTAAGCCTCTTATGGCTCATGTCCCCCCAGCACAGGCACTTTCCTCCCAGCAGAGCAGAGCCGTGTGGGGCCAGGCCCAGGAGGTGGTTGGCACACCCTGGCAGGATGCTCTACACCTCAGCTGAGTGTTCTGCCAGCAGAGCAGAGCACCAGAGAAATTGTAGATGAAACAAATAGAGAAAAGCCATTAAGGGAGTAAGTAATGAGGTCTGGGTGAAATTGCCTCTTATGAAAAAGCAATCTGCAGCCTCGAGTGGCAGGAGGAGGGAGGTGATGAGCAGAGGGGCTCTCCAGGAAGGGCTGAAGGAGCCAGGCAGGGTGGGGACAGGACACAGCTCCAGCAGGGTGCACTGGGAGAGGTGATCTGAAGTCTCCTGTGTGGATATTGGTGTCACTATGGTCTCAGTGGCTGTCATGTGGGAATCATGGAGTGCTCAGGGCTGGAAGGGACCCCAAAGCTCCTCCAGTGCCACCCCCCTGCCATGGGGACACCTCCCACTGGAGCAGGGTGCTCAGAGCCCCATCCAGCCTGGCCAAGGAGCCACATCTCAAGGCCAAGGTACCCCCTGGGCTTCCTCTCCACACAGTGGGGGTCAGAAGCCCCTTCTCCAGAGGCTGTCACCCCCCATCTGTGGCAGACATCCCCTGCAGAGCAGGGTCAGAGCCTGCCTGGAAACCAGCTTTAAGTGGCAGCCCCTGGCCACAGAGGGGATGGGTGCATGGCACAGGGCAGCTCCCGAGACAGGGGCAGCTCAAATTCCCACTTCTGCCCCTTGCCTTGTCCTCCTTCTTCCTTCCCTCAGCATCCCTCAGCATCCTCCAGCCCGGGGGCAGCCTCTCCCACCCTCCAGGGCCCTTCCACCTGCTGGGGGTGCTTCCCCTGCCGGGCACTCGTTAGCCTGACACAGCCCTGCTGCTGCTGCCTCATTAGGCAGCCAAGCCGAGGTGTTGACACCCCAGGGGCAGTCAGGTGGATGTGTGAAGGGCACCTGGTGCTGACTCCTCTCCTCTCCTCTCCTCTCCTTGCAGGAAGCTGAGGTGCTAATGAAGAGGAGCAGAGCCCATCAGGACGAGCAGCAGCTAAAGGTACCACTTGTGTTTCTCTGGGGTTTGAGCTGGGGTCTGGCAGAGGGATGCCTGCCTGGGGGTCTGTCATTCCTGTGGCTGGGGCTCTGTCTCCTCCTGCAGCCCTGGAGGGGGGTGTCTCCTGCTGGTGGCATGGCTGGTGCAGCAGGAGGCCCAGCTAGCAGCCAGCCCTCCTGCACAGAGCTCTCAGCTGACTACAGAAGGAGCCAGGGCTGGATCTGTTTAGTCCAGAGTGGAACTTTTGCTGCCTCAGGTTTGCTTTGGTACCTGCACCACAGTCTAACACCTGGATTCCCACACAAGCCAGGGCTGAATTCATTTCCCACCGAGCCAGGGGGGGTGCTTTGCTCCTGCAGTTTGAATGTTTGGTGGCTGGGGAACTCAGCAGTGATTTCAGGCTCCTGCCCTGCTGCAGCCAGCACCTCCCAGCCTTCAGCCTGCCCTGCTGCTGCACTGCTCCAGCTTCCACAGCCCCTGCTTCTCACCTGGAATGGGTCTCTCTGCGTCCTCCCCATGCTGGTGAAGGGAGAGAAACCATTATAGGAAACCTTTTCAAACAGACTCCTCACACAGGCACCTTTGTTCCTGGCTCTGAGCAAGAGAAGAGTGTTTTCAGAAATGAATGGAGATGAAATGGTGCTGTGTAATTAATTACATGAGCTCCAGCACCTTACGAGCATTGTACAGAGGAGGTGGCTGGGCACAGGCAGTGTGAGCAGAGCATCACACACACACACACACACACACACACGCACACACACAGGCTGTGCCAAGTGCCAGCCCTGAGGTGCAGAAGGCTGGCAGCTGGGCAGAGCTGCCCACCCACCCCAGCCAGGGACAGCCCGAGCCAGGGGAAACCTGTCCTGGGTACCACCCCATCCCCATCCCCTGCACTTCAGGACCATGGCATCTGCTGCTCATGGGCACGGGCTGGGCTGCCCTGAGAGGAGCCAGGCTGGGCTTGGCCAGGCAGAGCTGTGCCCAGGGCAGGGGTGACCACCCAGAGCACATCGTGGTGTCTGGCTCCTTCTCCAAAGGTGCTCTGTGCATGACACAAAATCCACGAGATCTGAAGAGGGGAAGGAAGGGGGAAAATACAGTTTTATAGCACAGGCAGTAAGAGCCCAGTTTATTATTTATAATGCTCAGCTGTAAGCAATAAACACAGGCACCAAATGTAAATTCTGCCACTTCCCTTACCCTCTCCATATAATTCACTGGGAAATTTACATCATTCACTCTTGGCCTTAATGTGCTTCTGTTTGTCTGAGCTACACACTGCTCTGTGTGATTTTTTTTTTTTACTTTTTTCTGATGAAATAATATCTCCGTGGATAGTCCTTTCCCTCCATCCCTGGTCTTGTAAATTAAATTAATTTAAAATTCAAAGGGATCGTATTCTGCTACAGTGCTCTGCTGCATCATTGCAGGTCATGGTGCTGGGCTGTAAAATAAAAGCTTGTTTATAACTTACATTTACAAGGCTTTCTTCACCCAGAAGTTGCAGAGTGGGGGGTGGAGCTGTCTGGGCAGCTGGGAAAATGTCCATTAGCTGCATGGCCACGGGGAGATGTTCACATATCCCGGGCCTGTGGCATCCAGAGGGTGCTCTGAGTGGATTTTTCCCTGCAGGGAGTTGCTCCAGCATCCCCCCTGCCAGTGCAAGTGCTCTGGGGAGCTGGGGGAGAGCCCCTCTGCTCCATCCCAGCTGTCTTCCCACGCTTCAGGAGAGCACAGCTTGGTTTCTCTGCAAGGGGGGGAGGTGAAAAGTTGTTATTTCAGTGCCCTCCCATCTTGGAAATGGCAAAGCCCTTCTGTCAGAGTGAGCCAGGAGAGTGTTCCTCAATATTTCATCTGCCT
The DNA here is from genome assembly GCA_024611195.1 of Ceyx melanurus. Taxonomy (NCBI): domain Eukaryota; kingdom Metazoa; phylum Chordata; class Aves; order Coraciiformes; family Alcedinidae; genus Ceyx; species Ceyx melanurus. The sequence continues at coordinate 5,944 of JANHGL010004470.1, read as the reverse complement.
GGTGAGCATCAGAGTGAGCTGGAGGAGGAAACACGGGGGTCTGCAGTGAGCCAGGCATTTTCCTGCTGCCAGAGCTGGCTCAGTGCTGGGCTGAGCACAGAGCAGCTCTTGGGCACTGCCCCTCCACGAGCACAACAGCAGCTCCAGGAGCTGCTCCAGCCTCCCCACAGGGTCCCCAGCAGCTGGAAACCCCAGGGACAGACCCAGCAGAGCCCCCCTTAGATGGGGAGATGATGGAGACCAGCCTCATTTGCCCCACAGCCCTGCCGGTGGCTCCTCTGCTGCAGTGCCAGGGGATGGGATTGGCGTGTCCTGGTGGTTCCTGTGCTGCAGTGCCAGCAGCTGGGATTGGCATGTTCTGGTGGTTCTTCTCCTGCAATGCCAGGGGATGGGATTGGCATGTTCCTGGTGGTTCCTGGGGCAGAGTTCCCAGCCAGAGGTTTCCCTGGGCTGCCAACTCCGTCCTGTAGGGAAGGGTCACTGGCCTGGGGAGATGCAGCTTCAGCCTCGGGATCCAGGTGGATTCAGAGCAGCCATGAGGAAGAATTTCTCCCCCAGAGAGGTGGGGGAAGCCCCATCCTTGGCATCTCAGGCCAGGCTGGATGGGGCTCTGAGCAACCTGCTGTAGTGGGAGGTGTCTCCATGGCAGGGGGTTGGAACTGGAGGAGCTTTGGGATCCCTTCCCACCCTGAGCACTCCATGGTTTGCACAGCCAGCAGCTCCCTCCCCACCTCTGGGCCTCTTTCCTCCAGGGCTTTGCTCGGGCTGTGCTGGGTGGAAGGGGATCCTGCTCCTGGCTGCAGAAAGCTGTGGCAGTTGCTCAGTTCACACATCCTTTGGTGGCAGTTGTTGAGCTCTCTGTGAAGCTGGTGAGAACAGAGACAAAAGAGCTCTTGTGGAGCTGAGCTGCAGGCTCTTCAGCAGGGCAGGCTGTGGAAATGGCATTTCACTGGGAAAATGCAGTTGTTTTCCAACAGCTTCATTAAAATAAGTGAAAAGCTCAGCAGCTTCCATTAAACACATGGACAGGTAGAGCCTGGGCTGCCAGTTCTCCACAGAAAAGCTTTCCTTGGGTCACTGGGCTCAGCGTGGTCAGTGTCTGAGATCAGACACCTCCAGGGTTTGGACCAGGCCAACATCTCCCAGGCCAGCATCTCCCAGTTCAGTATCTCCCAGGCCAGCATCTCTGAGGCCAGCATCTCCCAGGTCAGTATCTCCCAGGCCAACATCTCCCAGGCCAACATCTCCCAGGTCAACATCTCCCAGGCCAGCATCTCCCAGTTCAGCATCTCCCAGTTCAGCATCTCCCAGGTCAGCATCTGCCAGGTCAACATCTCCCAGTTCAACATCTCTCAAGCCAGCATCTCTCAGGCCAACATCTCTGAGGCCAACACCTCCCAGGTCAGCATCTCTGAGGCCAACGGTTCCCACGTCAACATCTCCCAGGCCAGCATCTGCCAGGCCAACATCTCATCTCCCAGGCTTGTGGATGCTGGGAAAGTTTGTGTCCATTTGCATCCTTTGTGCTGAGAAGCTGATTCCTGGGGTGGGTGTCACCCCCCAACTCAGCAGTGGGTGTTGTCAGGAGCAGTGGGGGTGCTGAGCACTGTCCCTGCTGCACAAACTCTCTCGGGTTTGCTCTGTCTTCTTTTCTGCCCCAAAGCTGAGCTGCCTCCTCCAGGGGGGCAGGGCAGGGTTGGAGGGGAGCAGAACTACACAAACATTTCTTGTTGGGCCTCAAACGAAGCGTTCAGCAGCTCCAACAGGGAGAGGTGCCCTCCCACGGCCTTCTTCAAGCTGTAATTAATTGCAAAGTAACTAGCACATAATTGCTTTGCCAAGAGCACCCCAGAGAGCAGGGTGATACCTTGACAAAGGTGCTGGAGCAAGTGCAAGTTAATGAACGTGAAGATCTAAGTGGCTAATTGCACTGTGATGACAGCACAGCTCCCCCTCCCAGCCTGGTGCCATGTGGAGAGCCTTTCAAACTGGTGCTGAGCTGGGGGCTGAGCCCAGGGACATCCTTCCCTGTGGCCCTGCCCGCACGGATGGGCCACGTCCAGAGGGGCCAACAGCACCCACAGCACCCATCCTGCACACAGCTCCTGCTGGGGCAGAGGGGCTCGGGTCCTGCTGGGCTTTGCTAGGTCAGCCCCAGCTCTGGGCCAGCTCCTGCACACCTAGATGAACTGAGGCAGGACAGATGATCCTAACAGGGAAGGTTGGGAAATAATCATCCTCCTGAACTGCTCAGACCTTCATCCTCTGTCCTCATTCTGACCCAGTGTGTCCCCTGCACTGGCTGCCTGCTGGACTGGGTGGCAACTCAGCTCCAGCTCCAGCCTGATGGGCTCCCTGCTGCCCAGACTTGCCAGGATCTGTCCCTGGGTGCTGCTGAGTCTCTGGAATCCCTGACCCAGGGCACTGTGGAGCCCTGCACAGGCCACTCAAGCCTTCAGGGGCCTCGTGTTGATCAGGCCTGTTCCCATGGGGTCAGCAGGAGCCCCTGGAGCCGAGTGGGGCCAAGCCTGGCTGCCCCTGCTGCCCTGTGCCCAGCTTGCTGCCCTATGCCCAGCCTGCTGCCCTGTGCCCAGCCAAGCTGCAGCTCCCCTGGCAGGTGCCAGAGGGGCTCTGCCATCCCAGCAGAGGCTTGATGAGCCCATTTTTTAGCTAACAGCATTTGCCTTAACCTCTCCCCTGGCTCTCCTCCCCTCCCAAGCTGGGCAGGGTCAGCCCTGGTGTGGGAAGAGGAGGCCAAGGGCTTGGCAGTGGCTGCCCCCTGGCAGGAGGGCACTGCTGGGCATGATTGCTCTCATGCCAGGCCCAGACAGATTCCCTGCCCTTCCTCAGCCCCTCCTCGGGCATCCCTGTGCCCTTGGCACCCCCGGGTGTGTGTGCAGTGTGCCCAGCAGCTAATGAAAGTGGTGCTGGTCCCCAGGTGCTGAGCTTGCAGGGAGGGTGCAGATCTGGAGGAGATTGATGTCGCATGGCTTATCAATTTTCAATCTCAACACAGCCAGATATTTATCAGGCTGCAGAGAACAAACACTTGTAATATTAAAAGGGGGGAGACTTTAATGGAATCCACTGCAGATCACCAGTTTCTGCTCCCCTGGGCTCATTCTTTTCCTCTTCTCTCAGTTGCTTTTTTTTTTTGTGGTGTTTTTTATTATTTTTTTTTTAAATATTATTTTCATTTTTATAGCATACAATGAGGGAGGGAGGTTCTCATTTCAAAGGCTGGCTTCCTTCATCTCCCACACCCTCTTTCCCTTCCTAAAGGTTTATGCATTTATTTGGATAAAAGGTTCTAAACAATAAGGAACTGTCTGCAGTAATTTGTGGAGATAATAGATTATCCTGGGAGGAGGCCTGGGCTGGAAAATTCTACTCTGCACAACTCAGTCCTGTCATTCGGTTGTGTTATTGTGGAAGAAAAAGGAGCACAGAGCTGTTGTGCTGATCACTGATCAATAGCTGAAGGCTCTGGCTGCAGCCTGGGCTGCCCTGCACTCCTTCCCTGCTTCTGGGGGGATGATTATTCCTTTTTAATGCTAAATTCAGGCTTGGCTTATGAAACCAAAGGACAGAGTGAGTTCAGCAAGCTTCAAACACCCCAAACCAGAGTGGTTCACACCAGGTTATAAGCCCATTTAGCATTCAATCAGGTTTTCTCTGTCGATGAGACCGTGGCTGTAATTGCTCAGGAGCAGCTTATCCCGAGTTCTTTGTCTCTTTGGTTCTGCTGATTTGCCTCCAGCAAATTCTCTTGGGATAGCCAGGCCAGAGAGGGAAGCAGGGGCTGCTCAGCAGTGCCAGGCTTGCTGGCACAAGCTTTTCCTCCCCTAGTGCCACCCTACATCTCACCAGCTCTCTGTGTGGGTGTCTGCAGCCACTGGCCCTTGCAGCTCACAGCCACAGGGATGGGCAGCTGAGAAAGGAGTGCTTTCCATCCAGCAGATGCACAAATCCTGCTGCTGACATCAGGATTTGCACATCTGGATAAGCCCAGTGTCTCCTTGCTCACTGGGAGAGGATTCCCACAGCTCTGTGCCCACAGCCCTGGCTTGGCTCTGGGCAGCCAAATGCATCCTGGAGCAGCAGTGTGAGCCCAGCTCCGGGCACTGCCACATCTGGGCACCCAGGCATCTGGGAACAGCCACATCTGGGCGCCCAGGCACCTGGCACAGCCACATCTGGGCACCCAGACACCTGGAACTGCCACATCTGGGCACCCAGACACCTGGAACTGCCACATCTGGGCAACCAGACACCTGGCACTGCCACATCTGGGTACCCAGGCAGCTGTGAACAGCCACATCTGGGCACCCAGACACCTGGCACTGCCACATCTGGGCACCTGATGAATAAACATCCTCAGCAAAGGGTCCTTTGAACATGGCCAGCCTGAGGCTGGTGCTTCAGGAGGGGGTCTGGGGACCATGGTCACTCTTGCTCGTGCCCCTGGCACCCTGGGGGCTGTGGCTGCCGCCTGGAGCAGGCTGGGGGGAGAGAAAATGAGCCAGGCAGTGCAGAGACACCCAGCACAGTTTAGTGAGCACAGCTGGTCCCTCAGAAGGAGTTCAGAGATAATTCCACCTCTGCATTGAAGACTTTGGATGACTGTTAATGAATTTAAATGATGGGGATTTTTCTTTTCATGCTTCATTGCCCATGCTCCTCACACGGAGATGCTAATTAAGGCAGCAGCAGCCCAGGCTGGCAGAGTTGTGGCCACTGGGCACGGTGGAGCTGGGGCAGTGGCTCTGGGGGGCTGCTCAGGGGGACCCTCCACTGCAGGGCTGTGTGACGCAGCTCCCAGATGTCCAGGGGTCTTGTTTGGTCCCACACACTGTCAGACAATGGTGGGGGGTGCTCGGGCAGGGGGTGCCCAGGCAGGGGGGTGCTGGTGCACCAAGTGCAGACGTGTGTGTGCCAAGGGTGTCATTGTGTGGCCATTCTCAGGGCACTGAGCTGTGGGCACAGGGCACAGCCCCTCTGAGCTGGTCTCTGGGAAGACCCCAGGCTGCTGAGTTGACCACCCTGAGTTCACTCTGGGCTCACCCACCTCACAGGGGGAGGAGGGTTTGGCCCTGGCACGGCTTGATGAGCTGGGTGGGCAATCTCCAAACCCAGCCAGCTGGGATTCACAAAGTGTTTCTCAAACCCGGGCTGAGCTGAAGCCTGGGATTGCTTCTTAAAGTCAAGGGGAGGGTGAGAGAGAAGAAAAGGTTTATACATCATGAAACCTATTAATCTAATCCTAGAACAAATTTACAAATTCTAAAATGGATTTGCAGAGAAGATGGAGGGAAAAAAAAAAAACGGATTTTGCAAATCTTAACAATTACTCCTTCCTAAAGAGCTGCCTTTTGCAGAGCAGCTCCGTGTGGGGACAGTGCAGGGAGGGCCCGTGGTCCCTCATTATGCCAGGGATTGCAAAGCTAATTCCAGGCTGAAACTCTCTGCTCAGTCCTGGGGAGCTCTCAGCTCTGCGGGGAGATGATTCCCTGCCTGTGTGAGTGGAGCAGCAGAGCAGGGTGGCTGGAGGGATGCTGGGGGGCGGAGGGAGGCCTTGGTGGGGCCAGAGCAGGTCCCTGTGGGGAGCAGAGTGGCAGCAGGGCAGGGGCAGCTCAGCTGGGGGATGCTCCCGGGCAGGGAGCCCCAGGGAGGAGTTTTGTTGGAATCAAAGGCGAGTTTGACCCGGGGTTTTCTTCCCCTGTGCTTCACAGCACACGTGGCAGCTCAGATTTGTGGATCCTGTGATGTCTGCAGCAGCTCCCACCTTCTCCCTTCCTCTTTTCAGCCTCAGGGTGACTGTGCTGTGCTGACTGCTGGTGCCCGGGGGGTCTCCTCCACAAGGGAGCTTAGGTGTCATTGATCCTTCTGCCATCAGCAAAGGCAGAGAATGAGAAATGTGTGTGCAAGGAGATCTGAGAGGCTT
>JANHGL010004469.1:24975-40813 GCA_024611195.1 Ceyx melanurus | reverse complement strand
TCTGTCCCTGTGTGTCCTGCCCTGGGTGCCCCTGCTCTGGCAGGGGTTGGACTCCAGCATCTCCAGAGCTCCCTCCAGCCCCCTAACGTTCTCTGATTCTGTGGGTGACAGAGGTGCTGGCTCAATTCTTGGGAACTGTTCAACCCTTCCCCCTGCCAGGTGATGCTGAGGACAGGTTGGGTGGTGTTTAACAGGAGCTCTGAACTCTTTCAGGTAGAGACCTTGACCCACCAACCCCGAGCCACGACAGTGCACGCCGTCAGAGACTCGGAGCTGGCCAAGCTGCCTGAGGGAGCCCTGGCATCTATCAAACGGAAATACCCCCAGGTAAGGCAAGAGAAAACATTTCCCATCTGTCACAAAAAATGCCTGAGGAGCTAAAACTCTTTCAGCACCAAGTCCTCTGGGTTTGGTGGTTTTTTTTTTGCTGTGATTGATGCAAACATTTTGTTCTCTGCTCTGATCTGCAGCAGACGTTGGCCACCTTCACTTTCCCTTTCCCTTTTTTCCCTTTTTTCCCTTTTTTCCCTTTTTTCCCTTTTTTTCCTTTTTTTTCTTTTTTCTCTTTTTTTTTTTTTTTTTTTTTTTTTTTTTTTTTTTTAGAAAAATATAGTTTTCTTCCATCTCTGTTTCAAGTCTTCTGCTCATTTTCAATGGAGGTAAAAATAGATCACTATAGCACTTGTTACACTGCTGCTGCACAAAGTAATACAAATAGCAATTTCCTCACACTCTGACAATGCCTGCTTTTTCCTATGCTTGCTTTCAATCCTGTTTCCTTGGATCTGCACAGGAAATTCAGCTTGACAGGTTTGATCCTCTGCTCAGATTCTTATCAGAAGTATAATTTAAAATAAGAGCCTAGCCTTAGAAAAGCTCATCTGCAAATTCAGCCAGTTCAGCCATGGTCTCTTGATTCCTTATGAGACAGACCAACTGAGTTGTGCTGTGTCTGATGAAATTATCTGCTTATGGTTCTGTGCTGCTACCTCCTTCTCAAAACAGCTTTTTCATCAGGGACATCTGCATTTAGGAATAAAAAAATGGCCAAGTATCCTGCACTAAAAATGGATATGCAGGGCAAAATATAGAAAAAGGCAAGCAGCATTTAACTATTACTGTCCCCCAGAATATTTTCTCACTATCCAGGTTTCTTTTACTTTGGGGTTTTCTGAGCCAGAATTAGCCTCTTATCACCCTTTTATGTTAGTTTGTGTTTTCTGGTTTTGTTTGTTTTGGTATTTTTTATTTTTTTTAGTTTTTGTAGGTGGGGTTTGGTGAGGTTTTTTTTGGTGGTGGGTTTGTGGGTTTTTTTGTTTGTTTTAATTTTTTCTTGAATTTACATAACCTTTTAAGATCTACAGTGTTTTTTGGCACATCTAAACTTCACTGTGTGAAGGGAATTGTGACTTATTTTAACTGTAGTATCTGAAGGTTTAATTTACCATATGAAACCCAAATTCCCCCTTCCCCCTAAATTCTTACATTGCTAGAAGTTCAGTAGCTCTTTTGTGTTCCTTGATGCTGTTCAAAATTTTATAGGCCTTAATTTTGGGTGACAGATCTCTTGGTTGCTGTGTTATAGTCTGCTAAATGATTAGTTGCAGAGAAGCTGCTCTATTGGGTATTACCTTTCAAAAGAGTGGAGAGGCTCACTGGGGGCTTTTTAAACATATTGACTAGATAAATAGCCAGCATTTACCTTGGTGAATTAATCTGTGAAACACTTTCTAGTGTTTCAGGAATTTAAAAGATTGTACATGTTCTAGAAGATTTGTTAACCAATGTTTAAAAACAGAGAAATTTTTCATCAGGAGCCTCTTCACACTTAGGAACCTGTTAAACTGCAGTGCAGGTAATGCTATGAGAACAATCTCATAAAGACTGTCACTGCTCAGTTACCTTCCTTCTTGCTCTCATGCAAAAGATGTAAGTGACCCTGTCTGGTCAGTCAGAAAATTACTGTCTATGGCAAGAGCCTTCTCAGGGGCATTAGCTGAAGATCAAATTGATGTTTGTTGGAATCTGTGTTATGGTTGTCTGTTACAGCATAACATTTTGATATCTTGTTGTGCTCCCCTCAGTGCTCTCATTTAAATAAATAAAAATGTTTCAGTGCTCTAATCTAGACCTAAAATGTTCCTGTATAACTTAAAGTAGTGCATTTTTAAAGTGCTGTATCCAGAGGGTAGCAGTCAATGGCTCAACGTCCAGTTGGAGAGCATGGACAGGTGGTGTACTGCAGGGATCTGTGCTGTTTAACACTGATAACAATGACTTAGAGGGATCAGGGGCACCACCATCAAGTCTGCAGATGACACCAAGCTGAGTGGTGCTGTCCATACGCCAGGGGGACCTGGACAGACTTGGAGAGGTGAGCCCAGGTGAACCTCATGAAGTCCAACAAGACCGAGTGCAGGGTCCTGCACCTGGGCCAGTACAATCCCCACTATCAATCCATTCTTGTGGATGAGGTGATAGAGAGCAGCCCTGGAGAAAAGGACTTAGGGGTGCTGACAGATGAGAAGCTAGACATGAGCAGCCAGTGTGTGCTTGCAGCCCAGAAGGCCAGTCACATCCTGGGCTGCATCAGAAGTGTGGCCAGCAGATGGAGAGAGGTGATTCTGCCCCTCTGCTCTGCTCAGACCTCACCTGGAGTATTGCAGCCAGTTCTGCAGACAGCTCAAGAACTCAGAAGTAACACTGCTTATTTTTATCCTCTCTTCACTGGGATTTTCCTTACCTCACCTTCTTGTTATTTACATGCATACAAAAGAATCTCTGAAGAATTAATAAAATTTGCTATGTTTATTTGTTTTGAAGTGAATAACTAAAAGCTGGAAGTTCAGAAGTTGCTCAATTTACAGTAGTGCTGCTTAGCCAACTGTGTATTAGTCATTGTTCCTTTTTTCTCTATATTCCATAGAACTTCAAGCTGACCTGTCATTCTTTTTTTTTTTTTCATAGTTTCAGCCTCAATATTTTTATTCATTTTTAGAACACGGGCTTGCTACAAGTGGGGGAAAAAATGCCATTTAAATATTACTTGAAGGAAGACACATCATTTCCCTGTTGTCTCAGTAGCTGAAGTGCTGAGAGAGAAGCCTGCATCATTCCTCTAGTGTGTTGGGGATCCATCCTTAAATTCAGATGGATATAGCCTTAGGATAAAAGACAAAACCACTTTGCTATACTGATTTCTGCACTGGCTTCTGAGCCACCACTGCAGCAAGAGGTGACTCTACAGAACTAATCCAAACCTGTCTCTCTGTTCCTTTCAGCTTCAGCTCTCTGCTGTCAAACTGGCAGAGTTGCACAGTGATCTAAAAATACAAGAAAAGGATGAGCTGAGCTGGAAAAAACTGAAGGCTGAAGGGCTAGATGAAGATGGAGAGAAAGAAGCCAAACTCAGACGCAATTTAAATGGTAAAGTATCTTGCAGAGGAGCCAAACTTAGCACTTAAGTGGTGTTACCTTTGCAGGAGGAGTTGAAGCTGGAGAGCTGTGACTAGTGGAGTCCTCCAGGGATCAGTGCTGGGTCCAATCCTGTTCAGTATCTTTATCCATGACATTGCTGATGGAACAGGGACACAGAGCTGTGGGGTTTGGGGAAGCCACCTGAGGGTGTGTGGCCTTCAGAGAGACTTGGACACACTGCAGAGCTGGGCAAAGAGAAACCTCATGAGGTTTCACAAGGATAAGTACAGAGTCCTGCATCTGGGAAAAAATAATAAGTGACACCAGGACAGGTTGTGAGGGGATCTGCTGGGAGCAGCCCCTGGTGGACACCAAGCTCTCCATGGGACAGCAGTGGGCCCTGGTGGCCAGGAAGGCCAATGGGCTCCTGGGGGGCATCAGGAGGAGTGTGTCCAGCAGATTCAGGGATGTTCTGCTCCCCCTCTACCCTGGGGAGACCTTACCTGGAATATTGCATCCAGTTCTGGTTCCCCCAGCACCAGAGGGACAGGGATTTGCTGGAGAGAGTCCAAGGATGCTGGAGGGGCTGGAACACATGTCTGCTGACGAGGAACTCAAGATGAGGAGGAACTTCTTTCCTGGGAGACTCCCAGAGCCTGGAAGGGGCTCCCCAGAGAGGTTGTGGAATCTCCTTCTCTGGAGATTTTCCAGCCACCCTGACTGTGTTCCTGGGCTGGATTAGTTTCCAGTCTATGGGCCTGCTCTGGCAGGGGGTTGGACTCCAAGATCTCCGTGGTCCCTTCCAGCCCCTGACACCCTGGGATCCTGTGATCAAACACATGCCTAGTTTGACATGTGTGTTTGAAACATTAAGTAAGTGGTGTGTTTCCAGACACTGAGTGCAGCAGGGAGCTGCAGGAGACTGACAGTTTCCTTTGCTCCTGATGTTTTCAGAGAGGTCATTAAATCCAGGACCTCTGTGTTTTTAAACCATTAGCTTCTCCACTGTGATTCCAGCTCTGTAAGCCAAGAATGTAGAAAATCTCTTCCATACATCCAGAGCTGGTTCTAATGTTTCTGTATCTTGTATTTCCTTGCAGTTATTATGACTAAATATGGAATGAATGGAAAGAAGGACTCTCAGCTAATTGATAGCAACTACATTAAAGATGGTACAGACAGTGACACACTAGATGATCCAAGACTGGAAAAATTATGGAGCAAGGTAAGGTTTCCAGGAGCTGGAGTGTAGGAAATCACTGTTTCTTCACTGAACTGCTGTCTGTGTCTTCTAAGAGCCTCCAGACATGGAACTGAGTAGCTTTACTACTCTGTTTTTAAGTACTGGCCAAGCTGCTGTGCTTGGTAGCTCACATCTCTCTGCCATGAGGGCATCCCACCTGCATCCAGGTCACCAGGTGTGGCAAGTGATCATTTCAGAGTGCTTAAAAGAGAAAGGTGTAGTGAGGGGTGTTAAATAAGGATTTCCCCTATTTGATATTCAAGTGAAAGGAATTACACATAAAAAACAAAGTGTGTAACTGTCAATTAAAACTGGCAAAGTCATATCCTTCAAAAAGTAAATTATTGAAGTTTCAAGAAACAAATAATCAGGTAAAGCAAAGAATTCTTACCTAGCAGTGGTAAGAAAGCAGAGAAAATAAAAGTGGGTTTTAAAATGTTACTGTAACTGGACAGAGCTCTGGCAAAGGAGGAACATGATGTTATGTGCTTTGGGGAACAGTAAAGTCCATTAGATAGAAGTATTCCCTAAGTGAAAAAAGAAAAGGGTTGAGGCTGAAGAGGTATCAAAAAAAATCACTTTTGATCACACGTTGCAGCAAATGAGTCACCAGTTTTTTGGGTAGTGCTCCAGCTGTGTGGCCAGTGCTTCCCTAATTGCTCAGACTAGTCCAGTGAGGAACAAAAACACTGCAGAGTGAGAAAATCTTCATTTCCCAGTAGAGTAAAATGAAGTCAAAACTCTGCTTAAAATCCAGCTGCAAACAGTCCCCTTATAGATCCATATGGAGCCCCCATGACCCTTATTTCTGTATTCAATTGATTCCTCTTGGAACAGGAATGACAGAGACACTTTTCACTTGGCAAGTCTAGCTTTTTAGGTCTGAAGCAAACTTCTTTGGTCATGATTAAAGCCCCATAACCTTCAATGTCTAAATCCTGACCTCATACTAACATAAAGGGATTTCAAACTAAAGGTGGTAAGGAAAAGCTGGACTTAATCATTTCCTAAATGTGGTGGGAAGTGGGAAGAAGGTTTGGCAGTTTGCACTGGACCTGGAAAGCATCATGTGCTCTTGTTTCTTTCAGGCCAAGACCTCTGGGAAGTTCTCTGATGAGGAGCTGGATAAGCTTTGGAGAGAATTTCAGCATCACAAGGAAAAGATCCATGAATACAATATTCTGCTGGAGACTGTGAGCAGAACAGAAGGTGCCTGAACATTTCTCTCATCTTTCAAGATCACTCCAACTCTTTTTTTTTTCTCTGCCCGTTGCTTCCATTGTTTCCAAATCCCTTTGAAACTCTGGAATTCCACTCTCCACGGTCACTAACACTTTTTTTCTTCAGCAGATATCCACAAGAATGTTATCAACCCATCTGAAGAGAATGTGGTGAAAGAGGAGCTGTTGCACAGCAAGCACAGAGAACTCAAAGACAAGCTAAGGAGCATCAATCAAGGCTTTGAGCGTTTACGTAAAGTCAGCCACCAGGGATATGACACAAACAGTGGTAGGAAACTGGAGGGTTGATGCTTACTGGGGATTCATTTCATTCCCAAAAAAAAAAAAATATTGGACAAAAGATGAAGCCACAGTATCACAGTTCATGGTGTGACCACGATGAGCTGGAGAGAGCCAGGACTATTCAGAAACCAACTCTAGAAGCCTAAATGAAGGGATAGAGAGAACCTGTAAAGAGGATAATCCTGTTTTCCATGCCCACATGAGCAGGGATATTACACCTTCAGCTCCCAGAGGGCATGTGAGACAACATGCAGCACAAGCAATGCTGCTTTTCAGTTCCTGAGGGGAGTGTTGCTTTTTAAACTGTATTTCCTACAGCAGATAGTAGATTTAAGTGAATTACTTATTTTTTTCTCCCTTCTCCTGTCTAACTAGATGGAGTAGTAATTCAATGTTTCATATATCTGTATGTATGTGAGAGAGCTTGTTTATCTCTCTCAGAAGCTGGGCATCAAAGCAGTGTGTCCAGATTTTCATTGGGTGGTATGTGTTGGTTTAGAATTTGAAGAACCAAGAGTGATTGATCTGTGGGACATGGCCAAGTCAGCCAATTTCACTGAGAAAGAACTGGAATCTTTTCGGGTAAGTGGAATTCCAGTTTGATCTGATATGGAAATCTTCCCCTGTAAAGAAACACTCAGTAATTCTCTTAGTGTTCCCCACTTCTGTATTGCTCTTCAGACACCTTAAAAAAAGAGTTAATAGTTCAATAATGTATGTAACTGGTCATATACCTGGTTCTGTGATCTGAAGATCTGTTAGGTGATGGGGTTTTACATATATATGTGTATATTTAATTGTCTTTAAATGGGGGGAAACACACCAGTTAGCCTGGCCACTCTCTTCAAGGCATTTTGTTTTATTCATTAATTCATCCTATCTCAGATCCATCCCAGCAAACCCAGAAAATGTGTAAATCTGAGCAGAAAATGTGTAAATCTGAGCAGAAAATAGCAAGTACAGGACCTGATTTTGAAAAGAAATTTCAGTGCTTGACTTAGTGAACTAGCAATGTCTTGGCAAGAAAAGAGAAAGGAAGGCTTGGAAAGAAAATCCTGTGGAGCTGCTGTTTGTATTTCTTGTCTTAGGAGGAGCTGAAACACTTTGAAGCAAAAATTGAAAAGCACCATCATTATCAGAAACAATTAGAGATTTCACACCAGAAACTGAAGCACGTAGAGGGAACTGGAGACAAGGATCATCTGATCAGAAATAAAGAGAAATATGCCATGCTGGAAGAAAAGACTAAAGAACTGGGATATAAGGTCTGTAGAAATTCAGTGTACATACATATTGAAAGTTTAACTCAGTAGCAGAGTGCTGATTTGTCCTACAATTTGGATATTTTCCAGGGAGTTCAAGGCACAAAAATATGATATACAAAATAGATTTTTAAGACCTAATTCTAAAATGCCTGAAATCTCCCTCATCTCTGCTCTTCCTGTTGTCAACTTGCCAATCTCATATAATCAGATTTTACTATTAGCATCATTTATTGTCTTACTAAAGTTTGTTTTTGATGTGTTTTGTTTTTTCTGGTAGGTAAAGAAGCACTTGCAAGATTTATCCAGCAGAATCTCACAAGGTCTTCAACACAATGAATTATAAATATTTCTTCTCCTTCAATGGGATCAATTTATTAACACCAAACAAAGTGTTTTTCGAACATGATTTACCAAGGACTCCTGAAATTATAAGGATTGAATGAAATCAAACTGAGGTAGAGGAAGCTAAAACAGAGGCCAGAAAACTTTGATTTCACTGCCTGTTACATTTCCTACTGCAGTATTTCTACTGTCTTGGAGCAGAGGTTCAGAGCTGCACTGTTTGTGAATCTTTGATGTGAGGGGGGAGGCAGAGTAAGGAAGGAACAAGTCCTAAGGTCAGTTCAGTTACAGAGTAACAGAGCTGGAGTTACTGAGTGTTTGTGTACAATTCTCTTCTTCATGCTTGGTTTTGTTACACTTAATTATTAAAGAAATCAAAATGATACTGATGAGGTTGCTTTGGGGTTGGTTTTTTCCTCTAATTTAGTGAAAAGTAATTCAAACAGGCAGAAGACTCTCCAGCAGCATCCAAATTTTTCTCTTGTGCATCAGACCATTGGCAAACATCTTGAGTTGAAATTTTCTCTCATCAGAACTCTGACCTTTTCATTTCTAAGGAGGATTTCATTCCTGGGCCAAGGTGAGGGCAAAGGTCCACTGCAGGTAAATGATTACAGCTGCTTGGGGGATTTTTTTCTTACCTTTAATGTCTTATTTTGATGTGACTTAACAGTTACTGTGTTCCAGAGAATCAGTCCATCATGAGAAACACAGGATACTAGTACTAGTAGCAGTCACCCTAGAGATGGTTCCACTGCTGTAGTTGATATTGATAAGCTAAATAAAGTAAACCCTAAAATAGCTAAAACACATTAATGAGAAAAGCAGTTTGTTGGGTTTTTTTTCCTACCTGCTAAACCATTTCTTCCCTGGATTCACTTTAAGGGCTTTTCATCCTTCTTAACCACAGCAGTGGATTTATCATCATCTTATTTATTGAGTTTCAAGATGAAGAACAGAAGTCTTGTCTATACTGATTGCAAGGTGCAGAGCTCCCTGTGTCTTCAGAGTACAAAAGGCTGAGAAAATAGGAGTGTCACAGTCATTTTTAATTAGAAATGCAATTGGTACAACTTCCAACTGGAGAGAGACTCTGATGCTCAGATTTGTCACACAAACCATTACATAACAGAACTTTGGTATCCAAAGGGCAGCTTCCTTTCCTTTCCTCTATTTTCTGTATATGAACTACCCCTAAATTACCAGCTCAGCCCACAGAGGAGTAAAAATTAACTTCTAAAACAGCAGATGCTAGGCCTTTTTTATTTTATATTTTTTTTTTAGGAATTTCACAACAGTATAATGTAATGTAGAGGCAAATTACTGTCATGCTACATCTGCTTTCTGATCCCACCCCCTCACTGCACATTCCTCAAATAAAGTTGACATCTATTATTCCAGTGAAAGGGTGATGTTACCTACGCCTCTGTGTACACAGTGGGATCATCACTTGCAATTCTTTCTAGATGCTCTGATGCAGACAAATGTTTGAAAGCAGCCAGTTTGAAAGTTAACTTTCACTCACCCTCAAGTTTTTCCTGAGCTCAAAGTTGACTGGGTAGATGCTCTTCTCTAAACCTACCCACTGTCTTCTAAAGCTATTTATTGTATCACAATCCAGGACATAAATTACAAGAATGTTTCTATGCCTGGACAAATGACAGGGGAAGAGCTTTTCAGATTAAAAAAAAATAAAATATAACAGTACTGTCATCTGAAAAAAAAAATAATTATATTTTAACAAAAATATATGGCTAGTAACCCACAAAATTCTGAGTCTTCTTCCTATGGCCATTTTAGCAATAGCATGAAAGTTACTCTAGACAACCTAGAGAAGTTATTCACCAAAGGGTATATGTTTCATAAAAAAAAAATAATTAAGCACTCATAATTCTAATTCAAGTGTGTTTTTCCAAGCTACACCAATTTAGTTTACAGCAGAGAGTAAAATGGGGACATTTTCCAAGCTATTTGCTAAAAATATCTCTTGGGGCAGATCTTCACTCACATTTAGATACCTAAAGACACCTACTTGCATTTTCCACTATTAATTAGATACCAGAGTGCTACTAAACCCCCACAATTTGCCTCCAAACTCCAGCCCTCCATCCTGCAGCACACCTCCAACTACTTCAAGGGCATCTTGCAGAAGTACCAGCCACTTCACATTGTTATTCTGGTAATTAATTCTTATCCTGGTTAATTAATTAAGGGCAGGAGGAGATTTGACTCTGGTAAAATGCTCAATTAAAAATGAGCAAAACCTTCCTTTCCACCAGCAGTTCTGAGTCACATTTCTCTCCCAAAGTGTGGGAGATCTTGGGGTTTTTTTTATAATCTGGAATCATCCCATAGCAATCAGAAACTGCAATTTACATCAGTTATGCACAAATATTATGCAAGGGGTGTGAATAAACCCCTGATTTGTACATGAACAGCAGTGCTAAAATGAAGCCACAAAGTGAGGACAAACCTGCTCACTGGTTTGATTTCCATTATCCCCAGTTCACCACTGGAAGCTGAAAGTGCATTATCTTACTTACTCAGGAAAAAGGCTTTTAATTCCTGTGAGCTCCTGCTGTTCAAATGAGAAATCCTCATTTTTTTTTCAACAGATGCCAAGCCTGTAACTTGACAGGGAGACCTGCAAGGTACTAAAAACAAGCTAAAGTGACCATGACATACCCAAATGTGCACATTTTCCTGCAGAGAATCCCTTGTCCAACCTGAACAACATCCTTTTAACTCTGTGACTCCTGCCCCTGGTAAGGCCAGCAGCAATCTGATTTTATTTACTATTGTGTTAAAATTAATCTTTGCCTATGCTGCAAGTTCAATGAGAGCAATTTTGAGCAACCTGGGTAAGATATTTTCCTGGGAAATAATGTTATATGCTATAAATATTCTAGATCATGATGGAAAACACTGCATTTCAGTCCAGCAGTCAAACTATGCTCATTTAAAGTAAATATTATTTACACATAGCAAGAGTTTTAACCCTGCAAGGTCTCCAGTGCAGGATCCTTAGCTGTGAGGTTAGTTAAATATGGTCACAAGGAGCAGTAAGTAGAGGCCATTCCAGTTGTGCTGAATCTGTGTTTACAAAGGAGATCATTTGTCAAAGAAGAAAAACCTTTTAAACTAGGCATCTCCCAAGAAATATTTCTTTTCCCTTCAGAAATATGCTAGGCTCATAAACAGAAAAGTACATCTTAGCACAGGACAGATGACAATGGCAATTGTCAGCTCTCAAAAACATATTTTTTTTTTTATTGGAGAGGTTTCTGGTATTTTACATTACTATTGAGGCTACATTCAAATTAATTTATAGTTTCAACCCTGCCTCAAAAACAAACACCCACTTCTCATTCCAAGACACTTAGTGAAATCCTCACTGGCACGAAACTTCCACTCACCAATTATCAATTCCTATCTGAAAACCAGAACTGGGCTGTGATCATCTATCTCAAGAGGACACAGTCAAAACAATCCTAATACCCACATATCACTCCAAAGAACTCCTGGAAGCCAAAGCTGATAGATTAATTAGGCCAAAATCTTGTTTGCTTCCTAAGTAAATTGCCTTTCCAGCCCAGTGTGTGTCACTGCCATACCATTTTATTTCAATAACATTTGGTATTGGGACAACTCTAATAGAACACAGGAATTACACAGACAGTGCCACACAAGAAATCCAGTTTTGAATCAAGCACAAAACCCAATTTTCCAAGTGATACTTGTGTTCAGCTCCAGGAAAATTGCTCAGAATTCCATCAAAGCCCATGGTTTGACACAGGGTTTTTGAGAACAGAAGCACCCAAAATGTCCCTTCCCATTCCTTTACAGGCATAATTCAAATAAATAACTTGTGTGTGCTCTTGTCTGTATGCATACACATAAGAAAATGCAGCTTTTAAATATGAGAAAAAAAATAATAATAAGCCAAAGCTGCAGAACTCTTGGTGAGGTAAAAAAACTGAATTACTCATAGGTAAAGTTAAGCATGTCCATAAATAAGTATACACATGGAACAAAACTGTGCCTGCAAAAAAGTCAGGCACTGAATTCTCTTGCTTTGGTAAGAGTCCATTAATATATTAATAGAGGTTTTACTTCTTTTATACATTCAGCTATATACATATATTTAATCAGTAATGTGTGCTTACACCCATACATATGCACACGTGCAAATATAAGTGTACACTTACCACACACACACTCACATTCTCTTATCTGCACACATTCCAGTTCTTTATTTTTAAAGAAAATGCCATTATTCCATAGAGACTGGTTCCAGGTTCTTCAGGCTTTTAGAATTCTAGAAAAGCTCATTTACATCTGTCATTGCATATGGAAAAAATAATAAGAAATCTGGATTTACAACCCAATTAAAATAAAAACACCACCCGCGCTACCAAGATATCGGAATGGATCTGGGATAAACTCAAGAAGCAGTGGCAGCACTTTGTATGAGGATTTTTTTTTTTTTTATAATAAATGCAAAGAGAAATTAGTACCAATTTGTGGTGAGCAAAAAAATTAAAAGTTCTTTCCTTAGCTAGGTCACTGCTGAGCCCCTTTCTTCTGCTCCAGCTCCTGCAAGCGTTCCTCCCGGCACTGTGCGTGTTGTGTGCCCACCTTGTGGGCTGTCTCAGTGGCTGCTATGTCAATCTGGGCATACCTGGATGATCCACTCCCTGAAACACCAAAGAAAATCCTGTCAAAGACTCTACCCCTTGGATATTCCTGGTTAAAACTGATCCAGGGTTCAACAGTCGAGAGGTTTTTTTCCACTGATTATCCCTGACGAGCTAAGTCTGGTCTTAAACTCTATAAAGGGAGTCAGATGATTGATAATCACAGCTAAAAATGATATTTACATATTTTAACTCTCTAGTTTGCTTTCTAGAAGCAAATGAACCACTTGTATTTCTGCCCCAGGTTTCAATCTCCAACCCTGTTCCAGCAGAAGACAAAACTCAGCTCTCCCACTTGAGGGATGCTTTATCAGAAGGCTACTAGTCATTAAATGAACAGTATTTGGAATGAAAACACCTTTGGTAGGGCAGTTGGTTGGGATTCTTCCACCTTATTTACCAGAACAACCACCTACAGCCTCAAACAAAATGACAATTTAGTCCAATAATTTATAATAAGGAATATTAATATATAATAAATATTATATATTTATAATATATAAGCTGCTCAGTCTGTTCAGGAGCAGAAAAGTTCTGTGTGGGTTCACACAACTCTAGAGGCCAGGAAAACTTAACTATGAAAACCAAAAAATGACCCTTTTTTTTTTCCAATATTTATTTCAATATTTCAATATTCAATATTTATTTCATTAATAAAGTAATTAAATAATTTAATGACTTTGATGAAGATCATTAAATGGACCTTCAGAGTGATACAAAAGTTAATAAAATTGATGAAATTAAAAGTATATAAATTAAAATCTCAATAGCTGAAAACTATACCAATTAAAAAATCCAGAGGCAGTATCTGCAGGAGCAAGCCCTGCACACCTACACCCACAGCCCTGTTCTGAAGCCAAGCAAGAAAAATTAAGTACAAGTGGTCCTAATATGCATGATGAACATCTTGAGAACACAAAGCAAATTACTATCTGTCAAACTGCACAGACATAGAACTGTTCACTTGAGGAGTAGAATATACAAAGAACCTGTCAGTGGGATGTTAGATATTACTATCTAAATATATATATATATAAGAATATAGAGTCTCATTACTAAAAAAATCTTTTCCAGAAGAGTTTGCAATTAGAAGCAAATGCCTCACAAACATTCCAGAGTTCAACTCCTCTGCCAGCAAGAGCCTATGGGTAGATGAGAAGTTCCCAGGTCTGTATTAGTGCTTCTTTATTTAGTAACATAGACTTTCTTACCTCTTATGCTTGTGCTATGTTCCTGCAGTTCCAGTTCCATGTAATGAAGCTGTTTTTTGGAAGTAGGGCTGACAGGAATATTAACATAGGTGGCTGTCTCACTGTGGGGTCTGTCTGCTGGAGGGGCATCAGCTGAATAACCTACTGCCCCTTCTAAAATAAGAAACATGTTATTATTGACTGATCCATTTCACACTTAACAGACACTGGGCTTGTTTTTCTTGGCTTGGCTTTTCATTTTCCCTTCATGTAAAAAAAAAAACAGAACACCTCATTAGCTACTCCAAACTAGCTTACATTTGTTTGAAAAGGATTGTTGGAAAAGCACAAGGCAGTCAGAAGCTCCTTCTAAGAAAAGAAGGCAAGCACAAGAGTGCTTTCAACAATCCATCCTGGGTGGACAGAGGTAGAAGATGCTCACAAGAGGTGTCAGAAGATGAGTATTTGAGGACATTATGGAGGAAGAATTAGGGAGAGGGGCAGATCAAAATGGGTTATTACAACCTTCTGAAAGGATCATGGCTGATTGAAGAGATAGAGGGGAATGGTAGCAAGAAAAATTGTTGAGCAAATAACAGGAGAAAAATAAAAGGAAGAAAAAAATGCAGTGGCACAGAAATGAGGGAGAAAAGAAAGGAAATAATAGTATAAATGGGGATGAAATTGAAAACTCTGTTTGTAACTGGTGTTTCAACCTTCCTTTCAAGAAGTTATTCACATTTTCTAGCCTGTGTAGGCACTACTTTCAGATGTGATAAATAATGGGAAGCCAACTCATCACTACAGACCCCAGGTAAGTGGATGTGTGTGTGAGCATGCTCATAAAACTGCCACCTTCAAAGGGCACCATCTCAAAAATCACCAAAAAGGGAAATGAAAAAGGAATATGAAATGTTATTCTGATGCAGCTAGCCCCACAGATCTTTACTCACCAGGTTCCTCAGGGCTGGCAGGAGCTCCAGGTTCTGCAGGAAGTGTCAGCATCTCATAACCACCTTTGGGACCTAGGATGCAGCAACACCAATGGCTTTGGAGTTGGGAGTTTGCACAATGACAAAGCATAAAAAACTCTGGGTTTGACTTTTAATGTTCTCATCTGAATGCTCATGCTGGAAAATCTCAGGAAGGATAAACAGTTTAAACAAGGAAATAAATGTTAGGACATTTTTACAAGTATTCCCACAGACAGGCACTGAAGTCAACAGTTTTTTTGCTCTACATGACAAGGGAGCAGAGCTGCCTGGAAGGTGTGAATCAGGGAGAACCATGTGGGTGATCTCTGGGAGCATCTGGAAGGCTCTTGTTAAAATTCCTCCTCCAGCAAGATGGAGAACTTGTTGATTTCTGACAAAGCTCTGTAGAAAAATGCTTCAAGTGGCCCTTCCAAAGATAACTTTGCTTCCCTAGTGCAAATCATCCCCTTTGCAAGAAGCCAGGTTGCACAACATCATCAGTGCCCAGGTTCCCTATGTTCTCAGAGCCCAGGAGCTAAAAAGCTGTGTCAATTAAATTCATATATTTGAATTAATTTGGAATGACAAAGACTGATATTTTATTTCTTTCTCTATTATGATGAAGTTATCTTGAATTATGATTTTTTTCCCAGTCATTGCTTGGCCTGAGGTGGGTTTTTTTGGTGGGTACCCTATGGTAAAGTGCTGGCAGCATTTTACTGCTGTGAAAAAGATTACTGCCTGTGCTCTGACACTTATCTCATTTGTCACTGCCTCTTCTAAACTTATCCCATCTGTCAATGCCTTTCTAACAAAAACCCTGCAAAGCAAAAAAAAAACAACCCAAAGAAATACATAAGCCTTACAATAGGGAATCGAGTCATATGTCACATTTCACTTTTTTTTGAGGTTGAAAATAATTTCAATTCTTTTAAATGTACACACATACCTCAGAACCACTTCACTTACCAGCTTGGAGACTGTGCCCTCGAGGTACTTTTAGAGACCCAGAAGCTGCCATGACAGAAGCACCACCTGTTTGCAAAGATATTCACATTAAATCTAAACAGCTGATGCTATTATTTTATTATCTGCTGTACATCAGCATTTTCAGGAGATGTTTCTGGAACATCAAGAAAAAGTTCAGTAAGAATTACAAGTCGTTTTTCATTTAATTATTATTATTT
>JANHGL010004469.1:10559-24875 GCA_024611195.1 Ceyx melanurus | reverse complement strand
ATATGTGCACACAACCTCACCTTGCTCTCTGGATCAGCAAAAGAGCTCTTTTCTGGCAAATTTACACCAGAAGGAACATGTAAGACAAAAGGTCCAACAAACCTTTCATTTCTTAATAAGGCTTTTTGTCACTGATGAGGAAATGCAGAAGCATTTTACACTTTTCAATGAGACACAGCTCTTCTAGTACTGAGAAGTGACCTGATTTATCACAACTGTTCTTGTCAAAAAGTTTCTGCAAAAGAGAAAATTCCTCCAATTATAGCCAAGTGCAGAAAGTAAAACTTTTACTCAGGTTTTCTGCTTGCAGCATGATTTTCAATGCAAGTTGTCTGTGTGAAGTGAAGGGATTATGTTCACAAATAGTTTAGCTACAACTCTACAGCTACAGTGGCAAAGAGGAAACAGAGAAGGGCTTAATAGTGACTGGATTTCAAAAGCTGGCCAAGTGAAAGCTCAGATGCTAGGGACAAATTAAACCAAGCTCTACAGATTCTCAGAGATGGAGAAAATGGATGTGAAGCTGTAATTACCATTTTGAAGCCCTCACCTTAGGGACTGTTCTATGAAAACTCTTTTTCCTTCTTCTACTTCTCCAGGGGAGTGTTGTTCCACGGGGTGAACTCAGCACTAAAAATACACTTGGGCCTGTTGTGCAGCCAATGGAGCTGTGCCAATTTACATTAGACTAGTTATTTGATTCCTTCCTTCCAGTCCATTCCACATAAAGACACAAAGAAAAGAATCCTTGTTAGAACCTGTGCATCCTGCTCCACAGAGGGAGAGAACCAGAGCAGGCTTAATGAAGAATAAAAATGATTTGCAATATGATCTTTGCATTCATTTTCCCTCTTTTCACCCTCACCTTTCCAGTTAAACTGCCCCCAGGAAAAAGTCATGAACAAGATAACCAATGATCATTACAAGAAAGAAACAAGAAAGACAAATAAGGGAGAGAGAGCTCAAAATAGTAAAACTGAGACAAGTGTTTTCCTTTATCCCCAGCCCATCACTGTAATTATGGTTTGTCAAAGGTAATGAAACTATAATTAAGCTGCACAGGCTTCAAAGGATACAGATACTTAACTAGGCATGGGGGCTGCTCCCAGGCTTCTCCTATATTGGAAAGCACTGCTAAAAATTATTAGATATCATGATTTCTGTCATATTCCAAAGCTTTCTATAGCAGTTATCTAAGCACATGTACCCTGCTTGACTTTGTGTCTCCAGGAATGACAGGAATTAGCAAACTTCATCTGGAAACCTTTTTTTTCCCCCCCCCTCGTGCTATAGAGGATTCAAGTCTAAAGTTACCAGCACTTAGCACTTCTCTGCCCTTGTAATAAACCAGATCTGGGAAAGGTTTCTATTTCCTTCATATTTTCCAGGCTCAGATTTCTTGTACATTCAAAATTGCTTCCAATCAGCATTGAATTAGCAGAGGATACCACAGAATCCAGACTGCTGCAGAGGATGTGGATAGGGGAGAGGGAACAGAGCCAGAGTTCGTGTCCCACTGATTCCCAGCTGTTGGAGCAGTCATTTCACTTGACTGACAGCTGGCTGCTGCACTTTATACTCTGAATAGCCCACTATCCTCATGTGACAAGACTTAGGAGCACAAAGTCAACTTTAAAGTCCCTTTTCCATCTACTCTTTGAGGTAGCTGGGGTTGTTTGGGTTGGAAAAAAAGAGGCTGAGTAGAGACCATGGTGCTCTCTACCTGAAAGGAGGCTGTGGTGAGGTGGGGACTGGTCTGTTTTCCCAAGCAACAAGTGATAGGACAAGAGAAAATGGCCTCAGGTTGTACCAGAGGAGGTTTAGAGTGGATATTAGGAACAATTTCTTCACCCAAAGGGTTGTAAAACCCTGGAACAGGCAGCTCAGGGAAGTGCTGGAGTCACCATCCCCGGAGAGATGCAGTTCTGAGGGGCTGATGGTGACCTGGCAGTGCTGGGTTAATGGCTGGACTTGACCTAAAAGGTCTCTTCCAACCAAAAGCTATGATTCTATCATTCTACCCAGCTTTAGGAAACATGGAAATACATAAATAATAATGCCAAGGAAGAGATACAAGCAGAGCTTGTGTGCAGTCAATTATTTTACTCCATCCTATAATCTGTACATGAGACTATGGTATTTAATCACCCAATCCTGGTTGCCATTTATCACTTGGGTCACATTAAGTCATTTCTTTTGCTCTTAACATGCCATAAAAACACCAAAAAAATCCCTAGGTGTTGTGACAAATATATTGACACATCAAACTTCACTGGAAAAAACAATGGTACCTCCACATAATATTTTTTTTCCCACACTTTCATCCCATGCCCATGGGTTGGAATTACTCCCTGAAGCAAGACTGGAGTTTTTCAAGCAACCATCCAAGATTCTAAATGTTAATACACTAATAAGCAGCAATGAAGGCCAGAACACAAGGAAAGTCCTTCCCTCCACACTGCCATTTGGGAATGGAACAGAAAATATTGAGTGCAACTGGGAAAGAGTTTGGTAAAGAGCATTTTTGCCACTGCTCAGTTGATCAGGTGCAGTAAGTTTAAGATTTCTTTGTGTCACCTTGGTTCTAGAGTTCCAACACTTTGAGCTAAGTTTAGCCAGCACCAAGGAAACTCAACAGTAAGTATCTACTTACTTAAGATGGGAATATTGACTAGCTGAAAGAGTTGACTGCAGATTCTCAGACAGCTCAAACTGCTCCAGAAGTTCCCTGTGGTCATGAGAAAGAGCTCAGAGTTTTACCTAATCCCTATTTAGGCAAAATGGCTTTAGACCTAAAAAAAAAAAAAAAATAAAGAAATCATTGCATCAAAATTTGCAAAGCTATATTTGATGTATTCCTCTCCAGAAGGATTTAAGAAAAGAATAAGTGGGGAAAAAAACCAATTATGTTTGTCTTCCTCTGTATTACAACTTTGCAGTTCTTGAAAGACACCATTCTTCAAGCTCAATTTCACACAGAAAACAAAAGAAAATCTGTTGAAATTGAGTGCCACTGCTCTGTGATCTTTCATTAAATAGAAAACGTCTTGGAAGTATTTGTTGAAGTTCTAAAAATTAGTGATAGACTTCCCAGCATTTTAAAAAGCAACTGTCAAGCAGCTCCATCCTGGCAGGTTGATTTTTTTTTTCTTTAATAATTATTAATGAGTTGCCTTTCAACTTTCCAGCTCCCTCACTGCAGCCTGGAAAACATACAGGATGGAATTGTCCACAGACTTGCCCCTTCTTGCTAAAAATGCCAAAAATCAAATTACCCATATGATGCTGGTACCATATTATTCAACTTTACTAAGCCAACATTAAAAAAAAGAAATCTTTTTATGAACAAAATAACCTGGTGCCAGGTTACAGTTATATTGCAAGCAGGAAGAATTTGTCTTCATCACCTCTCCATGAGTGACACCACTAGGATCTGATCTGATTAAAAGTCCAAATGGGATATTATCAGCCAGACTGAAAGCATTTCCATAGCTACCTTGAAGCAATAATATTTATAATAGACATAATATTTATAATAGATATAATATTGGGTATTTTGGATTATGAAAACCAATTCCACTCGTGTCTTGTCATTGGTTGTGGACAATTTAAAGCATAATTTGTGTCATTTTGTTGGAACACATTTCATCTTTCCCATTTGCATGCTTCCAGTTTTCAGTAACTCTGTCAACGAATGGTTGGTAGAAAAGGTCACACCCCTGCTGAGCATCTCTTTTTCATCTCCTCCCAGTGAGCTGCTGTCTACCCTCCAAACATCACATCCAAATGATTGCTATCCTACTGTCACTCACCAATTCCTCCTGGGCCATGCAATTACTTTGATATCACTCAGTGTTCATCAAAACAGAACATTTTCTGCCTAGCCTTCTTTAATCCAGGAGCTCAAAAATACACTGTTGGTAGACATGACAAACATTCTGCAGAAACACGAGTCAAAGAAATGGGTTTTAAAGTCATTTTCTTTATGATCTTACAGGAGATGAACCATGTGGGAAGCAAATCTAAAAATCTTAATCCAGTTATTTGGTTCCCTCTAAGTTCAGCTCAAAGTCATTCATGTTTTCCTCATCTCTTTTCCTCCTCTAAAGGTGATTTCTACTTTCTCCCTTTTTATAAATGAAGATAGAAAGTGTCTGCTAAGACTTTGATGATTCTGTGGAATTTTTTCCAGAAAGAAATGGATTTGTATTTAAAAGACAAAATCAGAATAACAAAACCCTTCCATTTTGGCCACCTTCCAAGTGATCTGTTGAGTCTCTTTACAACTGGATCAAAACCAAAACCTCCACGAGCCCTACATCCATAAAGGAGTATTTTTGTCCAGCTTTTTTTTTTTCCCTTTTGACTCCTCCTCCTTTAAAACATTTCTTTCTTTTCAGAAAAAAAAAAAAACAAACTATTGCACCCACCAGAAATAGCAACCATCAGTTGTAGCAATAATTATCCAGCTTGATTCTGTTTAGGAGAGGAAGGAGATTTTCCCATCTGTTCATTCCAGTGGGTACAAAAGGTCCACAGTGTGATTTATCAGTAACTTCACTGACTCTCTGAATCAATATTCCAATTTTTAGTACAGAAGGATGAATTCTGATGAGCTATATTCCCTCAGGTAGGAAAGATCCCTCTGACAATATTATCACTGCACTTACCAGTGCTTCTAAAGCACTTTTTTACCCATTACAGACCTTATATCTGTTCCACTTAGTGCCTGATCCCAACGAGTGCCTAGAGCTTAATTCATATTATTCTGAATATAGATTAAAGCCTCTATTCTTGTGCAGATTCTTCCATGTTAGATGGAGAGTATAAATTTTTGCTAAGAGGTAATGGAGCATCCCACAAGCAAATCAGATCTGCACAGTTCTGGTAGGGCTGCTACATCTTCTAATTTACTGTGATGTCTCAAATCTCAACCTCACAGCCAGTACTTAAAGATCAACAACAGAATTAAATCCCCAAAGAGAGCACAAAAGCAAGTTTTCTAATCATGCCAACAGCCCATAATCCCCAAAATCAATGGTCATCCAAGTGTAGAAGAGCCTCACTCAGGTCAATAATGCTGAGGGCTGAACTGCTGCTTCCTTTGAGATGCAAACTGCTCCTGTTCTAGTTTTGATAGTGAGGTTACAGCAGAAATACCAGTAAAAACAATGCTGTAGGAGATGACATGTTCATCCTGCTCAAAGGAGAATTTAGACATGCCTGGAGATTTTTTTTTTGCAGGTGGGAGGAGGCATAAAAAGTGACAGCATCACACATCAACACCGTGCAAAAAAATAGCTTTGAAAAGAGATGTAAAAGGTGGGTAATTGTGAATTAAAATGTTCCTATACTTTGAGGGAAATAACCACACTGCAAGATAAAGACATAAGGTGTTCCAACTCATGGGTAAAGAGCTCATGGCACCAAGAGGAAATAAAATAGCTACATGAGAGGTGTATATAACAATATATTGTGATTTCTTTCGTGTCTGTTTTAATACTGCATTAGAAAAATACCTGATTAAAAGGCAAAAGAATGGAGAAGATTCTCAGTGACATGGATGTAGCAATGCACAGTTCTTGAACCCTCTCTACACGAGCTCACACCTTACAAGGCTTCTCTTTCACCACTTCCCAAAGCAGCATCTGCTAGGCAAGGAGCCACACCAGCTAAAGCCAGGTTTGTGAAGGGTTGGGGAGACCAAGGCTATGCTCCCAACCCAGTCACAGGCTGTTCTTGACCTTGGTTAAATCAACCCAGGCAAGACAACAAAACAGACCTCAGTGCAAGATGTTCTTTCACAGTTCAAGCCCCTTTTCTGCCTCAGGACACATCAGCCTTGCTTCTCTCTGGGCTTAGTATCCTGGTTTACAATCCACAGTGGAAACACTCAGAGTAGCTTTAGATCTCCAGAGACTTGGTTCAATATACTGAGTACAGCCTTGGCTCCAGGATCCCAGTCCAGACAGCCTTCCCTTAAAGCTGGGATGCAAACTAAAGCTGTTTCTACAAGGCTAAGAGAGAGAAATTTCCTAATCAGAGAGTCACAGAATGTCAGGGGTTGGAAGGGACCTGGAAAGATCATCCAGTCCAACCCCCCTGCCAGAGCAACATCACCAAGACAGAGCAGCATCACCTAGACAATCAGGTAATCAAAGCAAGGTAATCACCCAGGTAATCAAAGCAATTCCTCAGCTAAACTGAGATCCACATCCCCCCCAAAGTGTGGATATTTAACCACTCAACACTTCGGATCCTGCTACTTGACAAAACCCCTGACCTCTTCTGTGGATTTCCACTTAATAATGCTGGGAAATTCCAAGTTGCAGGCATCTAGTTATTGTGGAAGCAGGAATTACACAAACACCTCCCTGAGGATTTGGGTAGAGCAGCTCCCAGTTTGGGACCACTGTCTCCAAGGAGGTTGGGGTATTTTTAAAGGAGCAATTGCAGTAGGTGGCTGAATAGCAGTGTAGGAATGATGGTACCAGCCACACACACTGACACTTTCTCCTCTCTTATCACAAGTTAACTACAAAGGCAGTAATCAAGAGTATATTTCTACTCCCACTGACATAAATAGGAGTTTAGGGTGAGCTAGACATAAAAGTCATTGCTGCTAATAGGCACGTTTAGAGCTGTCAGCAGTGATTAGAGTATCACACCAAAGAGCATGAAGAGACAGCTCTAAATATTCCATATTGATTCAACTTGCAAGAAGATAAAGGTCAGGGGAGGAAAAAAAAAAAAAAGCAAACCAAAAACTAAAACCAGTGCTGGTCAGATGGAAAAGGACAAAACCAGTTGGAAAAACATTTTATTTTTCAGACTTCTAAGAAAATTTACAAACAATGGTGGTGTAAAAAAAAAAGAAAGACACCCTATCAAAAGGTTGACATCATTTCTCAAACTAGACCATCAAATGAAGTTACAGAGCAGCAAGCATACAGTGAAATTCTATTCATCAAAGAAATATTAGCTAAGGAGTTAATAAATCTAATAATCTCAACATCTTACTCAGGAATCCCATCATAATCCAACATTCTGAGCTGAAAATATATTTAAATGCACCAAGAGTGAACCTCTGCATCATCTCTACCACTGAAATTACCCAGGCAAAATGACATGGGCAAGGCACACCTTGTGAAGCTTGGAAAGGTCATCTGGAGCACACTACATACAACAGAGAGCAAACACCCTGCACCCTGCTTATTCAGCCCCAGAATCTACTATGAAATACACCAGAGAAGCAATATTTAGTGGTTTTCTTCATGCTGGCTCTGCAACACACCCAAACCTCACCTCCACCTGCCAAAGTTTGCACCCAGGGGCAGAAAACAAACCAAGACTTCTGTTCTTTATTCCTGAGTAGACTTTCCTTTCCTCAGGCCATTTGCTCACCTCAAACAGGAGGTTTTTAAGAGCCACCAACACCATTTAAGTAACAGCTTCAGTTGAAATTGCAAAGGAGCTCCCAAGAATGGTGCAATTTGAAGATATATTTGAATAAACGTGAAAACCTGGTGCCTTCATTAATCCTGACATCACCTCTTCCTGGCCCTGCTGCATCTTAAACATATTCTGTTCAGAGCACAAGGAATAAGAATTTTTAGTATGGATTTATGCTTTCACTGTTTCATCAAGAGAAAAGCCCAAAGGTGGTGTCCAATAAACACTAAAATATCTCCTCTTGACAACTCAAGGCAATGCCTCAAAAGGTTCTTTTTTCTTTCAAAAAGTGAAACCAAACCTGTAAATCATTCATTCCACTTAATGAGACTTCATTCCCAACTTACAAATGGGATAGAAAAAAAATAAACCAACACACACAAAAAAAAAGGCAGATGTGAATATCTTACACTAAAGAGTTAGTAAGAGGATTGCATCAGTGTTTCTCTCACTAAAAAGTGTTTAAATAGTGACAATTCCCAAAATATTTGCCAAGTGTTATTATTTCCTTATTATCTTTCAGCTTCCTGTCTGCCACAATATTCCAGGGTAAACTCTGATTAATTCATATATCAATTAACATATTTTGACTATAGGATATAACTAATTTAACTAATTCTTTCCTCACTGCCAATAACAAAGCCACAAGCCCCCCAGGCTGACAGCTTTTTCTGGTTTTCAGACAAAAAAATACCCCGTGAGAAGAAAACAATCCCTCAAATTGCTAACCTTCTAATTTTTCTTAATTCCTGTACACTGAAGCCCATTTCAGAGCAGTGATTTGTGTCATCTCACATGCTTAATTAAAACACAAGCACTTCCATGGAAGTATTTAATTCCTCAAACAAGCATCTCTCTGGCTGAATCCCTCCATCCATTCCTGCACTGAAGCACTGCCTCCAACCTGGCCAGCCTTCCAACAGCTCACCAGCACAAGCAGCTTCACCATCTTCTAGTTCACCAAACAAAATCACCCCAAAAAATGGCTTCTCCAGCATGGAGAAAACCAGATAAGTTTTCTCCACACAAGGTACAACTGATGTATAAATCTCACCACAGCAAAAAGACAAGAATTGAGAATATCAGTCACAGTAACATAGATACTGGCAAGTGTGGGTAGAAAAGCATTTGAAACTCCATACTTTTAGTTTTAAACCTTTATGTGAGTGCTGATCAAAACCAATTGGGTTTTTTTTTTTGCAGATACGCTGTCTTGGTAATAATACCATTAATTTGTTTCTGTCATTAGCCAGTTATAATACTGGATTAGCTGGTCTGCTGTGGATTACCATGCTGACTTGAATCTCTTCTTCTCCAGAGAGAAGCTTTGCTAATCTGGCTTCTTATGCAAGAACAACTACAACAATAAAGACATTAAAACCATCATGAAAATACAAATATGCACGGTGGTCACCTGCAGAGTAGCAGCACATGTTATTTGACTTCCCTTCTTTCTTCATTGGAAATACCAGCAGCAAGATAAATCAATGTATTTCATGCTAGATTACTCTTATATTCAATATTCAGCCCTCTCAGTACCTGTAAAGCTTCTGTCTCTCATCAAAGCCACTCAAAGCCAAAATGGGACAACTCAAAAGTAAGGACTGATGGCCTATATTGTTCAGTGTTTTCCTGATTTTGAGAAGACCATGTGCTAAGCCAGTCAACTTGAGCATAAACAACACAAAAGTTATTACCTGTTCAAATGATCAAGGAAATAATAGTATTTATGACCTGCAGCTTAAGCCATTTTAAAGCAATCATGCTATATTAAGAAAGCCTTGTGAGCATCTGCTCAGTGTTAGGTATTTACCTTTAGTCCACCACAGATTGGACAAGCTGAAAAAAGACCTCTTGTCATCCCAAGCTGGGGGCTACATGTGTCACAGGGGTCGGGTGAGGCCCCACTAGGTGGTGACAACTCACTACTTTTGGAGTCTGACACCTGTCCCTGTGGTTTGGTGTCTGACCACCTTGAAACAAAATCCACATAGGTCTCATCACTTGAGTCCTTGCTGCTTTCTGCAAGTAAAGATGAAGGCCTCCCTCTGTCCTGTCTGTGCTCAGGTGCCTTCCGTGCTTCCAGGTGTGGCAGTAGCAGTTTTGTGTCACTGACACCTTGAGGTGCCAGTGCCTGGTCCTTGGGTAGCATGGAATCTGCACTCTTGGGTTGCCCATCTTTGGAAGCTGCCCGTAACAAACTCCTGGGTGTATCATAAACGTGTCTGAGGGAGCTGGGGACCTGGTACTCTGATCCCACACCTCTCTGGGGCTCGCCGTGAGGACAAGTACATAAACTCTGCTCTGAAGGAAAATTCAGTGGCAAGCTGAGCAAGGATCCAAACTCGTCACCGTGGCAAATGTCCAAGCTCCCAGCATAGGAAGAGAAGCTTCCAGAGTAAGAAGAGTGGCTGCCAGTAGCTATTCCACTGTCAGAAGAACTCTGACGACCTATTTCCTGGAGCTGTCTGGATCGGAGGGGTTTGGGAGGTGGTTTGGTGGTGCCACGTGCCCCATCTGGAAGGGTTTTTTCTTCCCCAAGGTGAATGCCCTTGGCAGCTGCCAGTCCGTGGCTCTCTTGGGAAGTGCTGGCTGAAGATTGTTCAGGCCAAATAGCCAGTCTGCTCCCAACACTGACATCTGAGTGGCTGGTGTCTGAGGATGAGCTTGAAAGACTTCGGTCGTCTGCTGGAAAGGGAGAAAACACATCAACTGGGTTGCAAAACACAGGCAGCAGATTGAAGCATGGCAGCTAAGTACAAATAGGACTCTGAATCCATCTGCTTTCTGTCCATCTGCTTTCTGTCCATCTGCTTTTTGTAAGGGGAACATCTGTCAGAAAGCCAGAATTCCTGCAGTCATTCCTATCCCCAGGAGAAAAATAAAATGCCAAGACTTACCTTGTCATAACCCTGCCTCTGTGTGGAACAGAATGCAACCAGAGCTGGGTTTTTTTGTTTCAACAGCACGTTCTCCTCTTTTCAACCATATTTTACTTCTGTAGGTTTGATTGGTTTTGGTTCAGATACTCCTAAATTATATGGCAGGGAATAGTCACAGTCCCATGCTCAGAAAGCTGAGAATGGTCTGAAGAAAACCTCTCTTATGTGGCTTGGGGTTACATTCTCATGTTAGAATCCTCATGTTTCTATTTGATCTGAATCAACCAAATTATCTTCTTTCTACTTTTTTTTTTTCCCTCTATTTAAATCTTATTTGAATGACACAAAGTGAATGTTGAAGAGATCACAAAAGCAAAATCAAACATGACTGTCTTGTTCTGTCTTGAGCTCTCCACTTTAATTCTCCATAAGATCTCCACCAAAATGCAACCATAAATCACTTTAACAAAAATGAGAATACTACTACTATAAAAAAAAGTTTACATATCTATACAAACAGATCTTCCATGATTCATTTATGGACATAGTGCAAGATAATTGTATAGTGCAAATATCATTGCTTCTCTATCAAGTCTCATTTGTTTTCCATCAACCTAGTCAAGTCTAGTAAGAAAACTCTTGGGAAGTCTCAGTGGAATTTAGCCAAAAACATTACTCAGCAGTAGCAGCCATGGACATGTACAGAAGTACATCATTAAGCTCCTGAGGATCTTCCCAGGGCTATTTTCAGGCTTGCAAGCTTTACAGTTAAGAGCAAAACAGATGTTTGGAGGCTTTAACTTCGAGAGATATCATGATTCAGATCAAGGAATATTCCCTTTTACCAGTCCAGTGCTAGACACCAATTCTCCATCCATACATAAACAGCTCCAGATGGGACATGCACAGATAGCACCACAAAGAACAAGAATAGTAACACTTACAAGTTGCTCAGGCACAAATTCAGTAGGATTCACCACACTAAAGGATTTTCCTGTGATCCAAAACTCACTCTGCTAGCTGAAAAATTCCAATCAATGGACTTTAGGTGATACCATTAAAGAGCTACCCCACAAGCAACCAAATCAAATCTCCAGTCTTTTAATATCAATATCTTACAATCAGAAAAGATGCACACATTCAGTTCTAAAGCCTGGGGAGGAAAATAATTGATTATTAGTTGTTTTTTCTTACCTCCACTGCCCTGGCGACTTGTATGGGACAGCAAGCTCAAGCGTTTTTCCAGTTGCAAAGCTGCATGAGCCAATCTTTCCTCTGAATAGGCTGGACTTGTACTTGGATCTTGAAAAAGAAACAGCAAATAAAGAAATAAAAAAGAAGAAATGTGGAAAATCTATTTAAAAAAGGAAAGAAAATGACATATGGATGTTAGATAAGGGTGATAGATAAGAATGTTAGATACCGTGTTTGACTTTCTACCACAGGAAGGAAAAATGCTGGACAGAAAATATATGGGACAAGAAAATATATAAATATATGGGGCACCAAAGGCAATAGCTACAGAGATAATCAGCATCCAGCAGGTCTAGAGGAGCTGAAAAATAACATGTGTAAAATACCTCCTGACTTCAGTGGCTCATTGGGAATTTTATCATCATGGAAGATTAGATTTTTCATCCTACAATGTCCAAAACCAAATCATAATTAGGAGGCATTGTTGCCCCTGTTCTAAGGGCAACAAAACAATTGGTTTAAACAGGGCTTGCTGTGTCTGACACCAAACTTAACTTTAAAACCAGAAAAGAGGATTGTTTGATAAAGATGATTTTATTAGGTCACCATACCTTTTTCCCCTACAACTCATATGAAGCCTGGACTAGTTCAAACCTGCCTAACTGCTTATTCAAATGAACCCCCCCAGTGCTTCCACAGGGACCTGTGCCAAAGGAAAACACAGGACTTGGCCACCAGCACCTATGGTGCAACCCAGACAGGTCTGTGCAAGGATCTGCTGCTTGAGTCTATTTTTGAATGGCCTCTGCTCCAGTTACTCTGCTAGAGCCAGTTAAATGCCCTTATGTCCAAAAAAGATCCAACAAAGATGTTCTACGAGCACTTGGAGTTGAAAGTTGGCACAAGAGATTAGCCAATGAGTCAAGCCAAGATGCCACAGACACTAACCCTTCCCAGGAGTAAAGATCCTCCCACTTTGCTCAGAATATGATTTTCGGAACATTAGTAGGGCATTACTACTTAAATATTAGTGTTTAGTAGCTGATTCGCCTCTTATCACACAATATATATAAAAAAAAGAACTTTTTCCCCAGCATAAGCTAGGAAACATCTAGAGAATTTTTACATATTTATATTACATTTACATATTTTACATATATTTATGTCTTTTTGCTTCTACACTGATCAGGTTTTGCTAAAAGATGGACTAAGGATTGAAGTCACCTTTAAGAGATCAGTCTCTCCTGGATGACATAACCTGAATAACACATGAATATAGAAACATGGCTTACAAATGATAAAAAAAATAGTTTTTTCAGCAGTAAAGTGGGATTTGTTGGAACCATCCTATACTTTGTGCACAATACTCTAAAGAACTGAGTAGTGATTTGCCCTGCTGCTAACTCAGGGCAGAAGAAGCTATGGAGACAGCTGTCCAAGTTCAGACAGCTTCTGCCCACACACCATCCCACAGTAGCTCCAACAACTCTAAGAGCAGTTAACATCTTAATTTCCCAAACTCTTAAATTAAGCCTCTAATATCATTTACTCCCATGGAATCCAGGCAGTTAGATTCACTCAGGCCCTTCTAATAAAAAAAAAATCTCATTTTCCAACTCCCAACAAATTAAAATCTCCTGTGTAAGGCAAGCACTGAAATCTTTTGCAGTGCTGCTCTGGGGCAAAGAGGAAGGATTACATCAATTTTGGCTGAACTACAACTGCCCCTGATGGTGGCTTTATTTTTACACCACGTTGGTGGATATTCATTAAAGCCACATCAGCTGCTCATGGTGGGACATTTGGAATACTTTGGTAAGGTGCAAATAACATGTCACAGCCACTCAGAGCTCCAGGGATGCTCAGTAAGCACCTGTCAGGGGGAAAAAAAATGGATTGCATAAAGTTAAGCAAGCAGCCACCTAAGAGATGCTCTTGGTTATATGCAACATTGGTTAATTGCTTCAGTAAATGAAGTTAGATGAAGTTAGAGGGCTTTCCAGTCTGCAGGACTAGACTGTGCCATAGCCTTAGCCAGATTTGGCAGAATTAATCAAATCTTTAAGTACCACATCATAGGAAACTGTCAAATCTCTATTTTTTTTTTCCTTTTCCAATTAATTTTGAATGTACACATAA
Organism: Ceyx melanurus; assembly: GCA_024611195.1. Taxonomy (NCBI): domain Eukaryota; kingdom Metazoa; phylum Chordata; class Aves; order Coraciiformes; family Alcedinidae; genus Ceyx; species Ceyx melanurus. The sequence goes on along the minus strand of JANHGL010004469.1, from coordinate 11,208 downwards.
CAGAATGATTTTTATCATGAGAATATTCACATTCATTTGATCCCTATTTCCAGAAACTCACTGAATTCGAGTTGGTATGAGTTCCACTAGAAGAATTTTCACGGTATTTTCTAGATAACATGCAAATAACTGAGTAAAAAGAAAAGAAAAAGAGATTCAGCTGATGAATCTCAACTGGGACACGTCAGAATGAAAACCACTTTGCATTTTCCACGCCCCTGGTGTCTGCTCTCTGAGAATCCCAGCAACAGGAGCCAGACACAAGTCCCTCCTTTGCTGGGTGGGTTCACCCTGCCCATATTAACCTGGTAGGACTGGACGAAGACCAAAGGGGCCTTTGGTTGGGGAGATGCCACGGACGATGCAGTCGAACAGAAAGCTGATCTGCTCTCCTTCAGCACAGGAAAGGAAAAACACACCAGCCCCTGCAAGAAAGCACAACACAAACAGATGTGTTTTCTACCTGGGTATCATCAGAAATCTCTTGAGCTGGAATTATTTGGAATACGGGAAGCAAAAGTGTAAGTGCAAGCCGTTAAAAAATAAAGCTAATGAAAAAAAAAAAGGTAAAAATACAATAATAGCCACTGCTCTACAGGCATGGGCATGAAGTAAAGCTGCCACTTTATTTTTTGTGGGCCACTTTTGC
>JANHGL010004468.1:0-14039 GCA_024611195.1 Ceyx melanurus | reverse complement strand
GCCCCCGCCGCGCCCCGCAGCCCCAGCGGCCGGGAGGAGCCGCCGTCCCCCTTCGGCGGTGGCGAGGCGGCCGGGGCGGGAGGCGGCAACCGCCGGAGCCTCCGCGTCTCGCACTCGGGCCGCTTCAAGGAGAGGCGGAGGGTGCGCACGTCGCTGCTGGCCGACAGCCCCGAGCCCTTCGACGGCGGCGGTGCCCCGGGCCCTGCCGCCCCAGCGGGCGAGTAGCCCAGGAGGAGCCCGTGAGGAGCCGCCCCCGGCCAGGGCACCGTCAGGACGGGTGGCTGCAGCCTGTGGCTGCCCACGGTTGGGGCTGGCATGGCTTGGACCTCTGGCCGACGGAGACTTCGGGTGGCAGCGGCCTGAGCAGACCCTGCGGAGAGCCCAGCGTGCCCAGCAGGCAGGGAATCCCATGCTGAACACAGCCCCAGATGCCAGGACGATGTGATTGTCTCAGTGTCACCAATAAACACCCCAGTCCCTGTGCTGTGGTGAGTCGGCTCAAAGGGGATATCCCGGGGCAGCTGCTGGGATGTCTACCCCAGCCCTTGCCAGGAGCCAAGGTGCTGACTTCTTAGGCTCCTCTTTGCTCTCTGGCTGAGGAGGTGATTTGCTGCTCTCATCTCACTTGCTGCCTTACTGAAGGAAGGTGGGAACCAAGCGCTCTTCGCTCATTTCAGGGCTGAGGATCTCTGGCAGTGCCATATGTGCCCCTGCCCTGCCGTTAGCAGGCACACCATGAACTCATCCTGCCCCTGAGGGGCTCAAAGGAGAGGTGATGTGAGGGGCTGCTGCTTGCATTCGCCCATGTCCCAGTGCCTTTAAATATGCAAAAGGCAGGACTGGGCTGGTCTCCTTGCTACATAAGGATAAGCAGGATCTTTCCAAGGCTGGTCTCCCATAGGGAGCCCAATTGTCCAGCAGTTCACACTGTTTACCCAGGGAACATGATTTTCTCATAATTGCTGATAACTGATATAAAGAAGCTGCAATGAAGAAACTGATAAAATGTGAATATTCTGCTGGGAGGTGACATCAGCCCTGGAGAGCACAGGTAGGGCTGTACTCCTAGCGTGGACTGGAAATGTTCTTTGCTGTTTACCCTGTCCAAGGCTTGGGAAACAAGGTTAAAGGTTCTCACCATTTCTTTTGGTGGTGAGATGATGTGCTTTAACTTGGGCAGTTACCTGCTCCTTGTAGCGGCTCCAGGGTTTTGGGGCAAAGTAGAAGCCAGATTTGCACTAGTTTTGTGCTTTCCAGGGCAAACCCATCTAAAAACACTTGGCAATAACACATTTCTTGATAGTAGGTGATGTAGCAGCAACTATTTTAAATGCAGTCACAACATACTTTATATTGTTAAAATCGTTTTAGACTTCTGAATGTGAGCTGAGTTCCAGGTGAAAAGATGGAATACATCACTTACTGACAGTCACCTATCTGGCTTGGGTACTTACTGGTCCTTCACTCAGCTACTCTTTCAGACTCAAACCCGTGGACAAAGAGATTGTAGCATAAAATCTGCTTCTGTAGAAGCTTTTTTTCCCACACGTTGTGCAGGCATATGCTTTTTTCATTCCAGTTCATTTATCAAAGCTTCAAGGTACTGGTTTTCAACTGCCTTTTTATGTTCCTGACTCCAGACTGGCGACACAAAGAACTGGGGAGGGGAAGCTCTTTAAAAGTTTCTCCTCAGAGATGCTTTTGTGTGGAGTCTCAGTCCAGGGTCATCTAAAATCCTTCTGCGGAGAAGAAGCAATTGCAGCAACCCCAGCCTCAGACAGAGGAAAGTTTAAGAGCTGGTAAGAGAGAGGTGGATGAAGAATCAAACTTCAGCTCCATTCACCTGGCGTGGGGAGGGGAAGAGGAGGCAGAAAGGGGGGTGTTTGCTTCCAGGGATGTCGTGCAGCATGTTGGTGTTTAATGCAGAGAAAACAGGTCTGCCTGTTTGTAAGCTAGGGCCCAGAGAACATTCTCTCTGTGCCCAAGTGGCAGAGTAAGCAGATACTGCTCTGGTGTGCTTCTTACTTCTGTGGATGGTTTCCTGTGAGCTCTGTGAGGATCAGATCCTCAGAACTACCCCAGTGTGCACAGTAATAATTTATATGCCCTGTGCAGGTGCTTTTCTGCCTTTTTATATCAGTTTCCTCACTTCTGTAGCTCCAAGGTGCCTCCTTTTAGAGTGAACCCCTGTTTGCTCCTTGGAAATGTCTCAGGTTTATTAGCTGTGAGTCTTTGCCTAGGCACAAGATACCTGCCAATTCAGGTTTTGTTTGAGAAGTGTGGTATTCTGCTCAGATGACTGCTGGTAAATTCCCTGTCAATATCTGACTAGGAGCCATGCTTTAATCCTTTTGTGTGGTACTTTCACCCTGGGAAGAATGCAAGTCAATAAAAGCACCTAACCCGACTCACTGGCAGCCATCCTCTGTCTCTGTCCTGACCTTGAGCTGTGGGAAGGAGATGTAATTCTACCCTCCTGCTTAGGCAAATCCTTGCTTCAATGAATTTGGTAACAGCCACTGAAAAACTAGATCCATGAGAAAATGGGCTGCCTGCCTCATCTCACTTCCCCTGTGTGCAGGCTGAGCTCAGTGCTGACTGCACAGCACAGGCACTGGGAACTGGCCTTAACCACCTTGTCATGCAGAAATGGTTCTCTTGTTTCTCACTCTGAACATCAGCTGACACTTTAAGTCACCTGTACACAGCAATTCAGCTGACACAGAAAAGGGCAGCATTTTATGGAGCATCTTTTTTTAACAGGGAAAGTGTGAACTTTCTTTTGTATGGGAGAATAGTTTAACAATAGTCCATTTCTGTGCGTGGAATTAACAGGTTGTTGGCATTCTTCATGCAGGTGTTTTCCTCATCACCTTGGTAAGTATCATACATCAGAAAGCAGGAAATGGGAAGAAATGAGAAAATTAGTTAAGAAATTAGTTTGTTTTTAAAAGCAAGCAGTGACAAAATAAATGGAATTAAGCAGATGAGGTTACCTCAGCTATGGCAGCAGCAGTACATTTGTTTTAATACTGTCCAGAAACTATTAAGGTTTGCAGATATGGAAAAACAAACAAACAAAGATACTTTCTTAGTAAATAAAGTGGACTTTTCAAATCTTGGAATGGTCCCAGAATCATGGAATGGTAGAGGCTGGAAGGGACCTCTGGAGATCATCGAGTCCAGCCCCCTGCCAGAGCAGCAGAACCTCAGCTGTTCCTTCAGGGTGTGACTTACACTGAGCTGAAAGAGTAGAGAGGGGACTTCACTGGAGAGGAGGGGTTTTGTCATTTTTGGGGGGGGGAGTTTCTTAAGTTTTGTTTTTTTCTTACATTCTGTCTTCACTATAGTGCAACCAATGATAATTTTATATTTGAAATCCCCAGTCTCTTGTCCAATAACATGATAAGCTCATAGAAGGGCTGAAATCTGAAGCCTGGAGTAGAGAACTCCCAGCCTTAGGCTTGCCAGCACAGCTGGATGCTGCAAGGTAAAAGTCTGTTTAATGCATTGAAACATCTGATAGCTACTTGGAGGAAAGCTGTTTGAAGCACAGGTACAAACTGGAAGCACATTTTGCTGTCTCTTTTGCCTTACCTGCTAGGGAAAAAGAAAAAAACCCAAGCCTGGTATTTCCTAAGATGTCTTAAAAGCTGGGCTGAGAAAGAGTTGGTTAGAGAATGATATTTGAGACCACAGAATTACACCATTTTGAAAAACAAACCTTTCCCCTTCATCACTAATTTATTGTAAATAATATGGGAGACTTGCTGGCTGTGATTTTTCATTTCAGAATAAAAGGGATAAAGTTACTCAATATTCTAGGCACCAGAAGTAGTGGAGTAATTTCTTGTTATCTGTTTTATCTTCAGTGACATATCTGAGATTCACAAATAGCTCTAAAAAACAGTATTTGGATGTAGACTTCAACTACAGCATATTGATTAGCAGCTGCAGCTTACAAATTGAATTTACTACTCATTTTATCTAGAGAAAGCAATCTAACAGCAGACAGTATGTGTCGGGGGGTAGCAAACAGCTTTCCATGATAGTTGTAAATGAGCAATTTGCTCTTGTAATTATCAGATCCAGGCATCATGTTTCACGTGAGTAAAAATGAGTTAAATGCTTTTTCAGGGTATTAGTAGCCAGACAGTCAGGTGTTTTGGGGTGTGTGAAGTGGGTTTGATTCTCAGGTGCAGGTCTGCACTGACTGTGAATCTTCTGCCATCCTTTTGCATGGTCTCAGGTCTTTCCAATGATCAGAATTAAAAAAATAGAAAAAAAAAAATCCATTTTGAGTTTCCTTTTAAGGGAACTACAAGTTCCTCTGGAGCAGGAGCTACTGAATTTCTGTGACCAGCTTCAGGGAGGGAGGTCAGACAACCTTCCCCACACAGAAAAACCCTCCTTTTAGCAACTGCTGAGATTTCTCCTTGCATGAGGTGTGAATCTGAGGCTCAATCTGCTGCTCAGACAAGTTTTTTGTCACCCTGTGAGCAGTTAAAAAACATGGAATTTACAAGCTTTATTTGTTGGGTGCTGCCAGTAGCTGCTGTTAATTGATTCTGATTCCCTGTCAGGAGTGATCCTGATTTAAATGCAGGATTTTGGCTCTTTGATGCATCAGTCTGAACCCCCACTTTGCCCTCTTGAGGCCCTGGGAGTCATGTTGAGATTGCAGATTGGCACTTCAAGGGAAAATACGACTGTGGGACTCCAGGAGCTTTTAATCAGACTTTTAATTACCTTAAACATAAATATCCTAAAGCTTTGTTCATTAGGAACAGGGGTATAATTGTTAGTTTTTGTGTTTGCTTGCCTTCCTCTTGTCACTGCTTTCCTTTTTCAGAGGTTTTCTCAAGCTGTCCTCTATCCACAGCTAATAATACACTGTAGGAAGAGCTTGATTTTGCTTAAATTTAAGAGTAGTGTGTATAATTAAAGCAGCAGTAAGCTGGCCCTATAATTTTATTTGATTTTTTGGGAGGGAAAATTAATCTGATGCTCTTAACACTCATGAAAATTACGTCTGGGTGCCCAAGACATTGCAAGGGCCAAATGGTTCACTCTGGCAAGAGTGGTGAATGGAGAGCTCTGAAAAGCAGCATACAGACCTCTCAGTGCTGGGGAGACAACAAAAAATATCAGTATGTTGAAAAAAAGTGTTATAAATAATTTTTCAGATGAACAAAATCCACAAAACCTCTGAAATACAAAGATCTGGAGTACCTGATCTCTCTCAGGTAGTCAGTCCCCAGCTAGACTGCTAGGGTCTGTGAGGATATAGTACAGAAAATAGAATTGTGCCCTCACTTTGTTCTTAACTCCATTCCTGACTCAGAGAGACAGGCTGCTGGCCTGGCTGAACCTTTGTTCAGATCCAGTGTGACCATGCTTGGGCACCATAAATGTGATTGATGGGCAGGTGAATACACTGAAGTCAAGTTTATGCAGCAGATAGTGCTGGAAAATACAGATTTCTTTTATGAGAGTCCCATAAAAAGTATACAAGCCATCTATCATTCTCTTGCAAGTATATTGCAGGGATCTACTATAAAATGGCATGATGTTCTAGTTATCTGCTTTCTGTCCAGCTCTGAGCACTAACTCACTACTGCTATATTGCCACAGATTATTTTCATCACGCAGGTCATGGCAGAACCTTGGTGCCAGAACTGATGGCACTTCAAGAGGTTGTTTCTCAAAGTCCAATTGTTGCTTTGAGAGGAAGGTCTTGCTACTGAACAGCGTGGTTTAACAATAAATTAATTCGCAGCATCTTAATAATGAGGATATGCCTGAGCTGCAGCTCTGAGATCCATTAGAGGTCCCAGTTTTAGATTAAATTAAGACCTGACTTCAAAGAGCTAGGAGTTTAGAGGAAGGCATATCCCAAGTTGTTCAGCTGTAGCTGAGCTGGCTACATGAAAATAAAAAAGCTGAGGGCATCTGGGTGTGGTGCCAACCTTTGCTCAAGGGCTTTTGTTTGCAGTTGGCAGAGTCCAGGCTCAACTTATTTATCTTATTCACTGAAAAGCACGTCTCCGTGTTTGATTGTTGCCAGAAGGAAGTGGGCAAGTCTTGTGGCTCCTGGTTGGACTGGGAAAGGGTCGTGCTCACCTTATTTTAAGTGTAAATTCTTTGCTGCAGGGCTGCGGTGCCACCCAGGCCAAATGTGGAGCTGGTTATTGCTGGAGTTTTTAAGCAGTCATTAAAAAGTTTCACAGCAGTATAGCTATGTATATTTATATATTTATAGCTAAATAAAAGACTTCTTCAGTCATATTTTAATAATAATCAGAATTATCCTTGAACTACAAGAACCTTTTCCAACAGTAGCCTATAATAACACATGCGTCTCTGAGGTACCACGTTTGTAAACCTTCTAAACCTGGGAGGTTTCTTGTTTGGGGATGTGACCAGCTGCTAATGTTGTACCTAACCTGACTCTCACTGAAAAACTTGCTAGTTCAACTAGTGAAGAGAATTTGGAGTATTCACTGATGCTTCTACAGAGTCAGGAGCATTTTAAGGCTACTTGATAAACCCACCTGTGGCCAGCAATGACATTCAGTGCATTGCAAACCCTCATCAAAGAAGGAGAAGAAATGTATTTTAAGCAGCTAGTCCACTCTGTTTATGCAGAGAAGAATGGTAAATGACAAGCACAGCAGCATTACATGGACTGAAAGCACAGTAAAAATTCTCCAAAGCCTTGCATTACATCTGGCTGTGTAGAAAACCCTTTGCTGCTCCTGAGAAGTCATGATAAATTCAGCAGCATTTGACTAGATAGCACAGCTGACTTTATAAAGTCTAGCCACATCTGCTGGGGTGTCTTTTGCTTAGAAAGCAGAATTTTGGATCTTGTTTCCCTTTCGACTGAGTTTACCACTGCTAAACAGCAGTATTAAAGCCTCATCTCTGAGTTTTCCTTTAGTTACACCCAAACTGAAAGATGGAGCAAGAGACTTTTAGTTTTCATTCTTTTTTCGTTGGTCGCCACCCCGTGGAAGAGAAGCAGCAGTCATTCTCAGCCCCTGCAGGCAGCAGCAGTGTGCAGCAGTGCTCAGAAACCAGGGTGCAAGTCCATTGCCACAATCACACATGCAAACAAAGTATTCAGGATCGTGCAATCCAGTTTATTTTATTTTTATAAGGTAAATTATTATTTGAACTACAGAGCATTGGTTCTTACGAAGACAAGCATCACTTGGGCTGCCCAGCTCTGGCTTAGCACCACTCAGAAAACTCAGTAGAAACGATTCTATTCACACATCTGCAATCCTGACGCTTCACTGCCTGCATTCTGCTCTCACAACATTCACAACCAGACAAACCCACAACCTGGTTTCCAGCTCACTATCTAGAAATGATGAGTTGACAATTAATCCTTTTCTACGCCCTGCAGGGAAAGGGGATGAACACAAGATGAAAAGGAGTGTTTTTTACACACTATGCCTTTTAAAACACTTCCAGCACAGTTACTGCCAGACAACTGAACTCCTTCTCTGGAGAGTTTCATCCCAGATACCTAAACATCTGGCTTTTAATGCAGAATTCATTAGCACTTTAAGTCACCACAATGTGATTCTGAAACAAAAGCAGTTGCTATTGAAAAGTAGGAGGCATTAAGTAAAAGAAGCAGCTCCTCAGTGGCATGTAACAGTTAGAGCTCTTATTCCACAAATCACTTTAAAGCACTTACAACTGCTGTTAGTAGCTCTAAAGGCCCACTTGGTTTTTATGAATGCTGAGACAAAAATATGGCTTCTAAAAGAATATCTGGATCGTAAGTTTTCTGGCCTCCATACAGATATGGTCAAAAGAAAAATGATTACACTGCTCCAATTACTTAGAAAAATGTCTGAACATTTAAATGCAGTGTATCAAGGAAGGTTTTCATTTAATTAGAACATAGCAGAGTAACAGCAGCAACCTGCAGTGGTATCATCAAATCAAGGCTGTTTCTATGGGAACACCACCAACTCCCAGAAATTATCATGTCAGTTTGCCATTAAAAAAAAAAAAAGAGAGAGAAAGGAAGGGGGGAAAAAATATTACAGGAGAATGAAGAGGGGAATCCAGTCCTTTTCTTCTGTTGCTTAGTGCCAGTGTGTTGTCAAGTTTTATTCTGAAAAAAAAAAATGTAGAGAGATAAAAATTTCAGTAACACTGCTTCTGCCACACAGCTGAGCCTTTGAACAACTTCAACAACTTTTCTGAAGGCCTTCTAATATGTCCCTCTTCCTCATGGTTTGTGGAAACTATTTTTCCTCTTACAATAGGTGTGTTCTGCTGCCAGTGAGTCTCATTTATTTCCCCCTTGGCAGCCATCACTTCTGAAATTATCCAGTATCATCTTTTTCAGCCCTGAAAAAGGCTAGTAATAATACCTGAGCGTCACACCACAACCTGTGCCATTTGCTTCCTATGAACCAAGAGGAAATGATCTGCTTAGTAATCCACAATAAAAAATTATTATTATGGAATTTGATCTCATTGCATGACTGAACATAATAACATTGCTTTGGACAAAAGCAGACAGTGATAGTATCAGTGACTACTGCTAAGAATATTGACAGGGAATTTGATGATAATCCTTCAAGTGTAATCTTTCCCCTTCAGCAGTCTGATTGAAGCTCCTGTCTGCATGGGGCACAGGGCAGGGCATTCCCTTCTGCACAGCCCTACAGTCAATCTAAAGCTCTTCAACTGCTTTCATGGGCTGGGAGAGATTTCAGCTACATTCCAAAGAGAAAAATGCCTTTAAACATCTATATAAAATGTCAATACCACCACTCGTGAGCCCGTTTGTTCCAACAGGACTTAGGTGAATATTTAACAGCTGTGGATGTTGTCATGTAGGAGACTTTCACTTGCTGGTTGGCATCTTGTACCTGATATCAACGCTTAAAAAAAAAAAAAAAGAAAAAGCATTAAAAATATATTTAAAGCCAAGGATGTGGAAAAAAACATTCATGCTGCTTCTTTGGCGTGATGTGATAGCTGAAGAAAATTGAATTTCTGGGGGTGGATGGGGGGAAAATTGTTCCTCCCTCACAAAGTTCTTTCTATTTCAAGGAAGTGGCAAAGGAAATCAGCCTCCTCAAACACACTGTTTGTGCCTACTAATGATTATCTTCAAGTGCACTCCCTCTGGTGGGGATGAAAAGGTTATACTCTGAAGAGAGAGGTTTGAAAATGGTGTGCTGATTCTCGCTGCATTTCACTTCTCACCCTAATTGCAGGCAAGGCTTGCTCACTTTTCTCTGCAGAGGCCTGAGAATGGCATTTCATCTACTGCCTAATTCTGCATCTTTAACATGGGCCAAAAACTCCTTTCAAATTCAGCACCGATGGGCAGCAAACAATAGACCTGCCTCTGCGTTTTTGTTTAGCTGCTCAGCAACTGGATAAACATTAACCAGCTGGAAAGGGCAACTATAGGTATTTAAGGTACTGTAAATGCTTGCAACAGCATCCTACCTGGCACCCTCACAAATATTAATGAATGCTTTCGTGTTCCCCTCATGCTATTAAGAGTGATTAAGTACTTTTCTGCATATTTATTTCTGCACAGAGGTCGTGCAGAAAATAAATGGCAGAAGCAAGCACTGAAGAAAATCCAAAGCTTTTTTTTACTAAGAGACACTTTTGATGCCATCCCACAGCACAGAAAGACATAAACAGAAAAATACGATTAGTGGAAGAAATTGACGTTAGGTACTAATTATTTACTATGGGCCTGAAGGTATTAGCCATCATTAGCAATGAACTCAGCAAACAGCTTGCTCAACAAGATGAAGAGTAAGGGTTGAGGATTTGGATTAAAAACACAGAAAAAAATAAACAGTAATACTCTCCTCTAGGGAAATAATCTCTTTACTAAGTATTTGCCTACAGCTTTTCTCAGTATTGCAGTCTCAACTGAATTAGTAAATATCACTCCATTGTACTGCAACAAGCACCTCAGACATTTTTAGGAGTTTTTTAGTTAAGCTGTATTGAAGCAAAATTAAAGTTTTGAGTTGTAATTAACTCTCTAAAGGAAGGAAAAAGGAGTATCTCTGTTCATACATAAGAATGTCTATTAATTGTGGAATTAGAGCTAATGAAGTAATCAAACGCAATGGCTGAGATGATCACTGGAACAGAATCTTAGTATTTTTATTATGTCTTAAAAATTCATGCATAAATAATGACAAATACAAACCAATTTATATTACCAACTATATATTTACTCAAAATCAGTAACAATATGCCAAACAGGAGATCTTGTTCTTCTTCCTCTGGTAGGGACACTCTTTACCTTCTTAAAATAATTTTTGTTATTTATTTTTCAATTTATTTTGTGGGATTTTGAGGAGTCTGGCAGATGACTGTCATAAAGGTGTTCTTGGTGTAGAAAGATTTTTTTTTAGAGATGAAATGGTCTATAGATGTATTTGCTAAGAATAATTATCTAGTATTGAACAAGTTCTGAATGGGAGGAATCTTCTGTGAAGTAATATAGTTTTTAAATTTGGCATTTTAGATAATCAGAGGGTCTACCCCCCTTCAAGGCTGAAGACTTTCTACTCCACTCCTCCCTGAAGTGTTTCTGTACCGATGCCTGCAGCATGGGGAATAAACAGGAGTTAGAAACCCATGTGTGGTCACAGGGTTCTGACCTGGAGCAACGCCAGGGGTTTGCTGGAAGGGCTGTTCAGCCAGACACAGACACAGCCCAGGAGCTTCCTCCAGTGCACTGATGGCAACTTCTTGATGCAAACGGTGGAGGAGCCAACCAGGAGGGGAGCAGAGCTGGAGCCAGCCTGCTCCTTTCCAGCCTTGAAGAGAATGAAGGAATAGGAGCTTTAGCAAGAAAGAGTATAAAACAAGAAGGGTGGATTGTGATAAACAGGGTGATTTTGCATCAGCAGGCTGGGTGTGGGAACAGATGGATGGGTAGGCCGTAAACTTTGGGAGCCCCCAGGGACCATAGCAGGGACTCCTCTGGTGGGGGTAGGGATGTGTCTATGTCCTGAAAAAGCACAAACAGAGGGGTGTGGATTGGACCAGCTGGGGCAACAGGCTGGTTGTTGCTATGCCAGAGTTGTATGAATACCTGAGAGCCACCAGGTTTGGCGTGCACATGGGCACTTTAGGTGTGCACCCAGCTCTGTCATTCTTTGTTCCATGGATTTTTGTCCCAATATATATATTTTCAGTGTGAGGGTGATTTCTCACAAAATCCAGGAAAACCCAATTTTACATTTCTACAACAAAACAGAGAAATCCAAAGAAGGTGGGCCAGTCTCTCAGCCACTGAAAGCACTGTGAACGGCAGACAAGAACACACAGGATGATTTTTATGTAATCCAGTGCTATCCTCATTTCTGAGGCATTCACTTGATGGCAATCGGTGCAACTCGCTCCTCCCGCTGGCTGGAAGGCGGCTCGGCAGCAACTCCCTCACACGGGTGACTTGCAAGGGTAAGGCTGGAATGTTTCCAACTGCAAACCTGGACAAAATCCAAAGGAAACCAACATTTATTATTATTTTTATATATTTTATTTGGTTTTTTTTCCCAGTCTGCGGAGGGACTTCACCCTCCCGTAGAAGATTCTTTCCATCGCCTCAAGGGAAGGGCTTGAGAACGGGGCCCTCAGGTGATGGCGGGAGGCAGCCAATGAGCGCTGCGGCCGGCCCGGGGTCGTCATCGGTGCGGGCGGGCGGGGAAGGCGGCTTCGTTCCGCGTCACAGGACGTCATGTTGCGTTACGCCAAGGCGGAGCGCCGCCAGCACGGCCGGCGGCGATGGGCGGCCACCGCTGATCCTTCAGCGCTTCGGGCAGGGCGGCGCTTGTGGATTCCCGGGCGGCCGAGGGGAGTAGGGTGCGCCCAGCGCTGCGGTTTCGCTAATTTCTTATTCCTTACCGTCGAGGCTTTGGGAATGAAGCTTAGATTTCAACCTCGCACTGTTAACTGTTTGCAGCTGCGGTTGAAGAGAGGACCGGCAAGTTGCCTCTAAGAGATACAGCCCCGGGGTGGCGCTCACGGAGCATCCCCTCCGCTCGCTCGGTGGCTTCACCTGAGGTGGCTTCGCCTCACCCGCTGCACGCCGGTGGCTGCCGCCCTTTTACGTCAATTAGAAGTGAATATTTAAAGCATTTCTTGCCGTGCCCCACCTCACCTCCCCTTCCTCGCTATAAAGTATCGGAGCTCTCTGAGAGCGCCCTTCTGCCGCAACTGCGCTGAGGTCACTGCAGCGCCAGTCCCCTCCTGCTGTGCGCTGGGGCACACGGAGATGCGAGTAACAGAACTAGTCAAAACATATATAAAGCAGGGAAGATTTTACTACTTCACCTATATCAGCATCAGCAGAGGAGAGAGGATAAGAATGCATCAGCCTGGAGCAGCATGTACAAACACGTTGTAGTTAATTCACTCAGTATCATTTGCTAAAAAGCACCAGAAGGAGTCTTGTTTATGCTTCCCTCTGGCATTCCAACAGGCCTTGTACTGAGGCAATTCCACACATTCCCCCCCCAAGTTCAAATTTCAATCTTTTTAGAAGAAGAAGATTAGTAAGTAGGAAAGAAAGAAAAAAACCACAACAGTTTAGGGTCACCTGTCTGCTACTCCCAGAAGTTGTGGCCTTTCTAGCTTCTGCACCCCCAGTGTGGTACACAAGAGCAGCAGTGGCCATGGTCTGCACACCAACCCTTGGCAGTAACTCTAAACATGGGGTATTATCAATACTAGAGCAGATTACTGCTCCCCCCTTGTCACGGTTTAGGAATAATGGCCATAATCCTCACAGTTTAACAGAGGTTTTAAATCAGGTAGAGTCAGATTAGTTTAGGGGGGAGCAGTAAAATTTCCCAGAACAAAACCAAAAACATTCTTAGTGAACATTCTTAGTGATTAAGTGCATTATGTAATGCCTGTAGTACAGAGATGCACCCTCTGCCCATTTCAGCACAACATAAATCAGAGATAAACGCCCCAAGAAACCAGTGGCTGTCGCCCCACGCCGATAACCGACAACTTTCAAATAAATTGTGAGAACAAACAAAATATAAGATAACGTGTGTGGCACGTAAGGGAGCAGCACAGCACTGAACTCAGGAAGGAGTACTAGAAAGACACGAACCCACACTCCGCCCAAAAACAGCCACATTGTAGGCCGTCTGTTTTAGTTTCCTTTTCCTAATGATGCTCAGGAAAAATTTATACTCTCTTAAGTGAGCAAACTGGAATCTGAACTATTCAGGCAATATATCAAAGCTCTGATCGTGCCCCATGTTGGGCGCCAATTAAATCTGTCAAGGTTTAGGGTCAGGGCAGCCCAGATCGATAACAAACGCTCTCTTTTAACTCCCCTCCTACCCCAAATGGGAAAAGGGAGAGAGACTTAGTGATTAGAAAAGGAAACTAGAACAATTTAATTAAAATGAAAATAATACTAATGGAATATGTACAAATATGTACAAAACCAGTAACGAACCCAACCCCCCTGATAGTAATTACATTACCATCATTGATGCTGTGGAGTTGGCACAGGGAGAGTCCAACGGGGCCACGCAGCAGACAGATCTGTGTTCAGGAGCTGGATTCTGGCACCAGGTTCAGGAACACACTGATCAGGATCGAAAGCAGTATGGACAGAGCACTCCTTGGTGCCCTGAGGGGGGAGAACCCCCTCAAGAGAGAAACAGCGAGAGCCAGAGAGAGCGAGACCCTCCAGACCCCCGAGATTTATATACTGGATATGACATCTATGGGCTGGAACACCTCGTTGGTCAGTTTGAAGTCACCTGTCCTGTCTGCTCCTCCCTGCAGGTGCAGTCTTTCACTTTCTGCCCCCCTCAGTGTGATACACAAGTTATAGCAGTGCCTTGGTCTGCATTCCATCCTTGGTAGTAACTCTAAACATGAGGTGTTACCACTGTTGGAAGCAGACATTGTCTTCAAAACATGCTGCTAACTTCAGACAGTGCAGTTAGTTAGAAAACCTGAGCTGAAAAGTAAAATCACTGAACAGAATT